>PVJL010014293.1:0-28615 GCA_004026885.1 Lyroderma lyra | reverse complement strand
CAGCACGAGGCGGCTGGGGGAGGCGGTGCGGGGAGTGGTGGGGCTTGGGGGGAGGGGTACGGTGCCAAGGGTGGTGGCGGGTGGTGGTTTCCTTTGCCAGCTTCTTGGATTTTTCTCTTCGTCTGCAGAGCCTGAGCCCGTATCCTATGGTGACCCGACCCTGGAGTCCCAATTCCCCAGCTGCTACCCCCCACCCCCGCCGAGAAATCTTATCTCGCCGCCGCCCTGGCCGTCACCCCTCTACATCCCTTTTCCTCCTTCTACTCCCTAGCACCCACTGGAGAAAACTGCGGGCTAAGAGACACCCCCACCTTCGCCAGCGGCTGCTGCCCCCAGGGCAAAGCTTCGGGAAGACCAGACTAAAATCAAGCGAAGACAACCCCCCTTTCCTGCAGAAAGGGCCCCAGACTCCAGCGAAAGGGCCCCGACTGCTAAGAAGCCCCTCCCGCCCTTGCCTCATCTTTCCGACTTCCCTGCCTGCCACGTCTCCTTTCCTTTCAAGCAAGGTCGGTCCTGGCTCGGTAACCCCTCACCCGTATCTCTTTCTGTTCTCCCCCTCCCCATCTACCGCCCCCCACTCCAGCCCCTAATTCACCCTTCTCGGAAGCAGAGTGTGGAACCCTTATCCATTTCCAGCTGACAGCAGAGCCTGGTCTGTTGAGTCCTTGACACCCACATACCCTCTTCCACCACCGCAGGGAACATCAGAGCTCTCCCGGGGAGCGCGCCAGGGGGAGGGGGCGGCAGCCTGACAGCCCAGGATGGACTCCCTCCCTCGCGTCCCCAAGCCAGCATGGGACCAAGCGTGGACACTTACCTGGCTTCCCGCTAGTCACCGAATACTGTGGCTTCATCTCACACCCACAGACGTGCCTTTCCAAGCCAAAGCTTGCTCGCGGGGTCAGCGGGGTGGGTGGGCACAGCAGGCTGAGGTCACACGGAGGTGTGGGAGGTCTCTGTGAGGTGCAGGAAGGGGCTATGTCTTGGACACCTTGTAACGCTAGAGCCAGCATAGGGCTTCATTCCAACCCGCACTGCATAAGCATGCACATAGTAGGTTCCTGAGGAATGCTGAGTCCACCCCAGAACAAAGCCTCATTCCCGATTCAGGCGGGGGGGGGGGGGGGGGGGGGGGGAGGAGAGCTTTGGAAGGTAAAAGGAGCAGCAGCAAAAGGGGTAGTGTCAAGTCGCCCGAGCCCGGGGAGCATCTCAGGGAGGGGATGGGCAGAGGACTGCTTCCAGCAGAAAGAAGCACCTCCAGTGCTGGGGCTTCCTAGGATGGAGGAGAAACCCAGTCTTGAAGTGTGGCTGAGGGGTTCTTTCTGCACCCCACCTGCTGTCTAGCCTAGACCTTGACACTCAAGCGCTCACACATAGGCAGCATTTTAAGACAGTCAGGGCTGCTAGCCCCTATGGCTGGGAAATAAAACCCTAAAGGATGGGTCTACATCTGCCTCTAGAGCTGCCAGGGAGCCCAAAAAGTTTTAGGTGTGTTGGGGGACATGTTTAAAGGGGAGGGCCCCCCACCAGCGAGGGAAGTGTGTGAATGAAAACTAAAAGCTAAGACTGTGACAGGGAAACTCAGCCAGGTTCTCCTAGGACAAGTGCACCTACTTATTCCACCTTCCACCCTTTGGGATAGCAAAATCCTTAAGCCAATAAAAGTAGGATACTAAAAATTTCTCCCCTCTCTGCGTTTCTTAGGACAAAGATGCCTAGCAGTTCACCCACCATAACCAGGCCAGCTCTACCCCCATCTCATGAAATGCACCCTTCTCCCTGTCCCACTCTGTCCCATGGGCTGATGTACCCCACCCCGCATCAGAGACTGGTGGTATAGGGTCACAGCAGTAGTGGCTACTGGCAGCCTAGAACCAAGACAGAAGAGGGGACAGGGCTCTTGTCAGCAGCTCAGCATGCACTGACCTTGGCTCCATGCCCACTAATGGGCAGGAATTGAGGCCAAAAGGGTCAGAAGAGAAAATGTACCTAGTTACAGGGAAGGAGACCCAAGTGACAGGAAGCCCATGCTTGGCCTAGGAAGTGAAGTGGTATGGTTGTAGGGTGTGACTGGAGGACTGGACTTTCCCCCAGCTTCAAGGAGTGAAGATCCAGCTGCCTTGGGTTGGGAGGGGTGGGGGTGTGGGGGAGTTGTCTTTATATGGCATGCTGGTGGGAGGGGTAAAAAGGGAACACTGGAGAAGGGGCAGAGTGGTCATGAGAGCCCATTCCAGCCTGCCCTGCCTGGCAGCTGGAGGGATTCTACCCTCAGCCTCCTCCGCCATGTGGGTGGCTGTCTCCTTTGCCCTGGAGGCTCTCACTGAGTGGACTAGGTCCTCAGACACAGGCTGGCTAAAGGCACTTGGTGTTCCTCCTATGCCAGCCCACTGATGTACACTTGTTCCCTGCCCCCCTTTCTTAAAGCTGGTCAATGAGCCAGCAAAGGAGAGGCCCTGGGCTGCACACCCTGCCTCTCTCCTAAGGGACCTCTCGTCTCCTGCACTCCACTTAGAGACCTCTGCAACTGGGCCACCTTCCTTTCCAGTCCAGAGCCTTCCACACCTGGAAAGGGCTCCATCTCTTCTTCCTTCAGCTCCTCTAACCTTTCCTGAGTGCTGTTCCCACTCCTCTCACGAAGGCAGCTGTGCCAATGCCTGGGGTCCATCACCTTCTCTCACCTATGCACACCCAGCAGCCCAGAGGGCCTGAAAAGGGTTTGTAGCTGGGTCTGGAGAGAGGAATGGATCCATCAGGTCTCCAGGACCACTCCCTGCCTGCCTCCAGGCAGGGGGCTCTCTAGACCTATTAGCAAGGTTAACTGCCTCAGAGCAGGAGAGCTGAGAGGGAGATGCAGAGAGGAAAATATCCAGGGCTTCGAGAAAACGTGCTGCACACCCCTCCCCCACAACCTATGACCAGACTGACAGCCGGGACAGACTGCCTGCTCTGTCATCTCCAGTCCATCCACCAAGCACCGCCCCCACTCCGCAATGCAGTCCCTGCAGACCACCTGCCTTCTGTCCCAACCACCAGGCACCAGGCAAGGCACCCCACCAGGGCAACGCAGTCCTTGCAGCGGTGGCAGTAACCACTTTGCCTTTCCTCCATTCGTTGCCCTGGTCCCATCTTTCCAGGGATAGGACAGCTGCCCCTCCAGCCCTTAACGTGCCTGAACTCTAGGTCCCAGGAACACTTACTGAGCCACCTGGCCTCTCAGCCCCACTGGACAAACGGAAGGGCACAGTTCTTTTTAGGAGGGGCACTAGGGCACCAATTAAATGCAGCTGCAGCACTTGACCCCTCCCACATCATAGGAAGCCCCCCGGGGTGGGAGAATAATGAAAGCTGGACTTTTATAGTCCTTTTATCGACCCACTCCTTCTTAAAGGGATCGGAACCCCCTCCTTTAAAGGGATCTCCAGAAATTATTTGCCCCCAGGCAAATACAAGTACAGACGTCTGCTAGGTCTTTACCTGCTGGGGACCCTTCTCTAGGGATGGGGAAGGCATAAGTGCTCTCCTGAACTGGAGGGGCAAGGCCCCCCTCCTCCCGCCAAGAAGCCAACTGTTGAATGCCCAGCAAAAAACAGGACCTCTTCCTCCTCTAATGGCACCCACTGCCACAGCCTCGGGGGGAGGTCAAGGTGAGGCCGGGGCCTGTGTGGGCCCACTATCTTCATAGGAAGGAACAAAGTGTGTGTGTGTGGGGGGGGAATTTGGGGAACACATATCCATGGCACAGTGTCCAGAACCCCATCTGTCCAGTGCTAGCCTCCAGATTGCAGGTCAGAGGAAGACTTTGCAAGCTGCCGCTCCCAGAAAAAAGCTGTTGCTGCATTCTCCTTTCCTTTCTTCCACCTCCTGATTCTTACCCTCTTTGGGACCCCAGGCCTTCCCCTTGGGGAGCCTTCTCTGCCCAGATGCCGCTACCATAGTCCCAACAACTGTAGACTACACCCCATTTCAGGCTCTTTTCTGCCCTAGCCGGCCCTTCCCTGGGGCCGTCTCACCCCCCAGCGCCCTCCGCCCCCCTACCCAGACAAGGGAGTGGGGGATGGGCACATCTCGGTTCCCGGGAGCCCAGCAAAGCTGCATTCTCTCCCTCCAGGTTACTCGGCTCCTTGTTTCACCATGCCCTTGGCGCTGCAGGGTTCGAGGAAGGGTGGGTGTGAATGGGTTGGAGGGGGGTCCGAGGGCACTTCAGACCGAGAGAGGGACAGAGTCGGAAACAGACACTCACTTAAGCCACCCCTTCTTCCCCTCCTCCCTTCGCCCGTGGAGGGTCGAGGCTGCCAAGGGAGGGCTTCCAGGGCGCTTGGGAACTCCCCAAGGCCCCCAGACCTGCCACTCCCTGGAGGAGAGGCTCCCCCAAGGACTGAAGCTCCGAACCCTCCCCCACCCCCCTCCGGCAGCTGCTGCTGCCTCCGGCTGAGGTCAGGCTCCACCTCCTTTCTCCGGAGGGAGAGCGCGAGGGTTGTTTGTTGTTGGGGTGTGAGAGGGAGAAGGTTCCACCTGGCCCGGTGGGCATGGGCTCCAGGAGCGGGAGCTGGGCCGAGTGGGCTGGGGAAGGCGGGAGCCTACTGCAGAGGCTTAAGTGCTACCTCACCGCACCCTCACCCCCAGCTCCGCGGGTTCCAAGAAGGCAGCCCCACCCGCAGCTTCAGTTCTTCCGTCCAACCTCCCACTCGCCGGTGCTCCAGCCTGCTATCCATCCTATGTGGTGTGGCCAGAATGCCCCAGGCGAAAGGACTAGCTAGCCCTTGGGGTTACCACGAGGAACAAGACTTTTCTTGCTCTCAAGAAGCTCCCAGTCGGGGGGGGGCTAGGATGTGTTGGGAGGTAGAGGGGCAAGTAGGCAGAAAACAGCGCAATAAACATAACTCATGACAGCAACACGTAATGGCTGCTGAGAAGGCAAAAGGGGAAGAGTGCCAAGGTCTGCCCTGGCGAGGGGCTGTAACGAAATGCAAGAATGTTCTGAGAAGGGGCTAAGTCGCCAGCGGAGTATGAAGGAGCAGGCATTCTTCATGCAGACCTGCCATCTGTAGGAGGAAAGTTGAGGCCATCCCAAGCAGGGATGCCAGCATTAGCAAAGGCGCGGAGCCGTGAAATAGGCTGTGAGGATAGAGATAAGGGTGGAAAGATGCCTGGGGCCACCCAGGCTTTCTAAGTCCTGCTAAGGATCTCCATCCCAAAGTCAATGGGGAGAAAGAAGGTCCAGGTCAAATGTGTGTCTGGCAGAGATCTGAGGAGGCAGCTGGGGGAGCAGCAGGGTGTGGGACTTGCGGTGGGGGGATGCACTTCTGCTTTCCATCCAGCGCTGGCTCTCCGGAGGGAATTTAACTGGGTTTCTGCCCCGCTCCCAGGTCGAGGTTGGGCAGAAAGGGTCCATCCCTGGGGAAGAGTCACTCTCCGCGCTGCTTCCACAGCCAAGCAGGAGTTCTACCTTCTCTGTCCCCAGGGGAGGGCCCAATACATCCGTCTCCTCCCTCACCCCTCTAGGTAGTCCTGCCCTCCCAGAATCAACCGGACAATAAAGAAGGCAAACATGGGGACCAGGGTCGCTCTCCTGGTGCTCTTTCCCCACTTGATTTGGGACTAGAATTCTCAGGCAGTGCAGCTGCTGATGAAAATCATATAGAGATGCCGGCAAACATCTCTCACTGGGGCCCTGGGGCTGTCAAGACTGAGCACTTGACTTTTGAGATCTGGGTTTTGTCCTCATCCTAATCCCGGGAGGTAGACACAATTACTGTCGCCATTTCACAGATTAGGAAACCAAGGTTTAGAGCGGTTAATGCCTGTCCCAAGTCACACAGGTGAGGCTTATATCCCAATCTGCCTGACTCTTAGGTCGGGGTTGGACCTCCTGGTCCCAATCCATAGCACTGCCTTCTACAAGCCTGGAGAGCCATATCCCACTTGCCTGCCAATTTGTGACCATGGCCATGGTTGAACAGGATGTGGGGAGTGCACAAAACTTCATACTATAGCCCTTGTCAGCAAGCCTTTTCCCAAAACATCTGGAAGCAAACTCTTTGGAACTTTTCTTGGGGGTACCAGCATAAGTCGTGCCTATTCATGTTTGTTCTTGGAGCTCCCTGGATTCTGCCTCTGGAATCCTCATCCTCAGTCTCAAACCTGACTTCGGGGAAAGGTTTCTCAAAGCTCAGGTAAAGGTCTCCTGAAGTGAAGCGTACCTTACTTCCTGGTGCCCTGAATTTGTAGGAGTTCCACACTGTCTCCTGCTATACCTTCCTGACCCTCTGCTTTGTCTGGATCTCTGTGATGAGACTACAGACCCCCTGGAGGGCAGGACTATGTCTTCAGCTTCCTCTTTATGGCTTCCTGTGTGTCTAGCACATCCCTGTACCCAAGGAAGGACAGCATTCCAGGTCCCTCAGAACCTGGCCCCAGAAGACACAATCCTTTACCTCTCCCATTCCACAGATTCATTCAGAGGTCCCAAACAGCAACCTGTGAGAATTCAGCAGGCAGACAAGTTCTGTTTTGACAAGTTCTTGCCTTACGGGGTTTTCAAAAAAGATTAAAATTGGGAGCTGATGCTGAATATTTTGAAGGTTTAAAATAAAAATCCAAATTTCCAGTTTCTCTTGAAAAAAATCAGAAGATCTGGCTACCTTTGGCTCACATTTCTACTTGCAACAATAGGCTGGTGCCAAGTAACAAATGTCATCTTTATGAGGAAGGCATACTTTTAAGTTTGCCATGGTTCTACCTTGACCTCTTCAGGCATTTATGAGACCTGCCTGATCCCTAAAGGTTTTCAAATTTGTGATTCTTGTCTGGCCAGCCACAAAGACAAAAATGGTTGTCATGATTGAGACCTTTGGAGTGTCTGCCTCCCTTGGACCTACTTGGAGAGCCTTGTTACTTTCTCGCAGTTCATCTCTAATAGTGTCTTTATTATTGCCCTGGGTGCAGATGTTTACTGAGCACTCTCCAAGATCCATGGACCCAGGCTGAGGATAAAAAGGGAAATTAAACATGGTCCAGCATCTGTGGGCTCCTCTAGGTGACTACTCCTGAGAACATGCAAATAGTAGGTGGCTAATAATATTTGATGAACAAATAGTAAATGATTGGTAAATTGCAACTGAATTAATTAATGGTGAAGGGAGGACCATTCCAAGAAGCATGAATTGCCTGTGATGATCTGAATATGAGTCGCTTGGGACCACTGCCATCAAGTCACTTGTCTGCTCAAATATCAAACGGGAATATGTTAAAGGGTACCACTCCTTGAGGAACCCTGGAGGCTGTGGACTGGAAGTTCAGGAGTATACCCATTGCAGTTCCTTGAACCCAGACCTGCAGACTCCTGGGATGATGAAGACACCCAGATCTGGAGTGGACGGTGTCTTCCAAAGCCAAGGGTCTTACAGAAGGCATGGGCACACATTCAAACATGTTTCTTTATTAATCCTCTACAACCCTTTTAGATAAATATTATTCTCAAATTTACAAATGCATAAAGAAATTGAGACCTGGAGAATCTATGTAACTGCTCAAGATCACACAGGTTTGAAGTAGCTCCAGACCTTTGCTTTTTAAAATATGGCAGTTAGCATAAAGGTTAAATAGAGGTCTAACCCTTTGTAGGTCTAAAACCTTAACTCTTTCTAGATTTCACATAATGTAGTGGTTAAAGAATACAAAATCTGTAGCCAGACTTCATGGTTGCAGTTCTAGCTCTAGAGCATCTAACAGTGCCTGAACCTTACTAAATGCTCCTCAAACATTAGAAATTATGACTCTACTTCCTCATGCCCCCATTTAGCCATGCCTGTAGTGTGCCCAGTTTCTGGTTTAGTCCTACAACCCATTTGCACCTCTGTCTCTGTGTGACCCTACTGTGTGGTGTCCATGGGTATATTCTGTCCACCCAGCTGCAGTGTGTCCCACACTAGCCTTTGTTTGGCTGAATGCCTCCCTCTCTGCTAGGATTGAGGAGGGGCCACCCTCCCTCCCCATGGCTTTCCAACTCCACCCACCCAACACCAGGGCTGTCTCTGTGACTCCAGCCATCTTCCTCTGCATTTGGAAAGATTTTCAGTGGCATTCCTAATCACATTCCTAATCACATTCCCCAAGGTGAGGTGGCTCCAGCTCCTACAGGCTTCCAGCCATAGCCACCAGCTTCTCTAGTCTTCAGAAACTGAGAACAGAGGGAGACAGTCACCTGAGGCTCTTTTGCCATCTTCCCTCAACCTCAGTGAACCCACAAGAGCCAAGACCTGCCTCTTCCAGCAGAGATACTCCCCTGGAGAGAACCCCAAACTACAGTCTGGGCTACAAGTACTATGGGAGCCAATTGCAGCACTACTCACACTCAGCACTGTACAGGCACCAACGGGACCTGGAAGATGACACAGATAACATTGTTTCTGACCGTGGAAAGCTTCCACTCCACCCAGCAGAGGAGAGAGCCTCTGAAACTGAAGGACCCAGCAAAGAGTATATAACCCAAGCAATACTCAGTCAGACAATAAATAGCTGGGTAGGTGACACCAGGATTCAGGCAGCAAATCTGACAAAATTTTCCTTCTGATTTGTGAATGTTATTCTATTTTTAAAAATCTTACAAGGGGATTTGTGAAAATCGTGCTTAGTTATATGGGCAACTCTTTTTCATTATCGAAAAGCACAGAGGGAAGTCAGCAATTGCCTTTTTCATTTGTTTCTCTGTGTTGGAGTGTAGTTTGTAGTGATAGGTAAAATTCCTGGAGAGATTCCACGAGCTAGGAACTGTGTCAAATTCTTTACATACTCTCTTTTAATTTTCAGCCAGTCTTATGAAGTAAATGCTGTTATTATTCCCACTGTACTGATGAGGAAACTGAGGCATAGAGTTTCAATAACCTGCCCAAAGTTACACAGCTAATAAGTAGTGGACCACAACCGTGTCACTTTTAATTGTTCCTCCATGGCTTGTTCCTAAATGAGCTTCCCCAAACAATTCTATGCCCTTATGTTTTCTAACCATCTGTTAGCAAATTATTTGGATTTTGCACCTCAAGTTGCTGTGAGCCACATTCATCACACTATTGTGTTGGGGGCAAAATGTTGCAAGCGTACTGTCATATTTCTTTGTAAAAAGAATACTTTTGCAAAGTTTCGTCAAAAGTACCCTTTCTCTGCCCTCTGCATTCATTTTGACACTGAAATAACAATGTGGTCTTTCAGGAACATCGGATACACTTCAACCAACTTCCAACTACAGGCAAGCCCAGTGCTCTCCCAGTGTTTCCAGTTTCGGGTAAAGGCACCACCTCCCACCCAGAGTTATCCCTGGCACCTCCCTCTCCCTCCCCAGCCACCACCCATATCTAATCCATCACCACAGCCTGTCTTTTACCTCCACTCCTCAGCACCTCCTCCTCCCCAACCCAGCAACAGCAGCCCTGGTCTCCTGCATCAGCTCTGCCCTCTCTCACCCTCCAAACTGTTTTCCACGCAGCAGCCAGAGGGATCTTTCCAAAACAGATCACATCATATTCACCTGCTTAAATCACCTGCTTAAATCCTTGTGTGACTCCTGCTGGCTGTCAGGATAAAGATCCAACTCTGAACAGATAACTGAGGCTGCCTCAGCTAGGAGTCTCCCTGTTCCTTACACCCCAGCCCCTCAATATCACACCTTAACCTGCGATGCTTCCTCCTCTCCTTTCCTCCTTCCCTTTCAAGCCCGGCTTGGCAAGGGGGGGCGGGTAGTAAGCCCTGTCTTCCCAAGTAGGCTAGGGTGGGGACATCTGCATTGAGTCCTACTATTTCCCCACAGGCTGGCAGAGTACCTGCATATAGTAGGTTCTCAGTAACAGTCACTAAATGATGAATGAGTAAATGAATAACTGGAAGAGAAATTAAGCCTTTGTCTGTGCCTCCAAGGCTCTGCGGTCCGACTGCTTCGCCACATGGTCACAGTGCTGGAAAACTACTTCCTGTAGCCACAGTATGTGCCAGGCCCTGCCTGCTCCTCTTAGACTCACTTCTCCCAGCCCAGTTTACCTATTTGCAGGAGTAATTGTGATGTTACCTTAGCTTTGGAAGTCTCCAATGTTTGTGGGTTTTGTGATTTGTGTATATTTTTACTATAAAATTCACCGACTTGATGGATGAATACAGTGACTGGATTCCAATAGCTATGAGTTCAACAGGGCAGACTCTTTGATACCTGGAGACATAAAAGTTACAGTTCTGGCTCTGGCAGTTCAGATGGCTTCTCCAGGAAGTTAGAGTCTATGGCCCCAGAACCTCACTCTTTTCATTGCTACTGAAAAGACAGGAGAATTTAGTTCAAGGCGAAGCCTTGGGATTTCCCCTGCCCACTTCTACTCCTCTGCCTCTGCAAGTCTGCCATTGAAGTTTCAGTTAAACCTGATTTCATTTAGATAAGCTTGGCAGAGGGAGAAAAGAAGGGAGGGGGTCCCTCCTGCAGCCCCCCAGGGCAGGCATTCATCATGCAAGTATTCTTGGGTGAGCACCTCCATTAAGCCAGACTTAATGCTGGGGGTACAGTAGCAAGCCAGAGACAAGTAATGTTTGGGTAAGCAGTGTTCCTGCTAGGTCTTAAAGAAGAAATGACATTAGAATTGATTGGAGTGATTGAACTGATCTGTTTTTATGTCATTCTCAACTAAATTGTAAGCTCCTTTGGCCCCATAACTGTTCCTGGTCTTTGAATCCCCGACACCCGTGGCATAGTGGCCACTCACTAAATGCCAGTTGTTCTGAGCAGAGAATAGGTAGATGCAGGGATGGGTCACTCAATAGGCTGAGCCCCGGGTGTGGAGCTGGGGATAGGAAGCTGGACAAGCAGGTCCATCCACTGACTGGGCCTCAGGTAACCCTCTCGACTCTGAGGTACAGAGAAATGAAGTTTCCATAAGGCAGGAGGGAAATGAGTTGCGTGGCTGTTCCTGGTGAGAGGGGCAGGCTGGGGCAGGGGATTGAGTGGAGGGAAGGGGCTTATCAGAGGACTCTGTGGGGAACCATAAAGGGTTAAACCCACAGAGTGGCCACTGGGGCAGAGGGGAATGTGGAAGTTTTAGGAAGGCAGAATATGGGATAGGGAAGGGTGCACATTGGTGAGGGAGGTGGCTCTGAGCTAAGCTGAGATTGAGGAGACAGCATTTCTGTCTGACACTTTTTTAGGGAGCACTAAACAGCCCCACTTACAGATTGTCTGGTCACCTACTGACAACCTTGAGGCACCTCCAGGACTCTCGCCCCACCCTTATGGCCTCACTCCTGGGCTCAAGAGTCCAGGACTGGAGGCTCCGGCCCCTTTGGAAGTATGAGTGAGCAGGTGGGAGAACAGAAAAACTGCAGCAGGAACCTCTCCAACTTGCCCCTAAGGGTCAGTGAATGGGGCCCACAGCGGTGTGCGACGGGGTTCCAAGCACCTGGGCATCCCGCACAGTAGAAGAAAACTAAGGAGGGCCTCACTGACTTCCAGTGAGGACTTCACATTCCTTCACTCTGGAGCCAGGCAGCCTCCCAGTGAGGGAGGTGCCCCAGGGACACGGAGATCCCAACAGCCAACCTGCTTCCCTCCTTCTCCTCCCTCCTCTCTGCTTTGCAGGAGGAAAGGGCATATTCCACCCAGGGGTGCCTGGGGAGCAGGGGCAGGGGGAGCCGGAGTAAGAGGGGCTGGCGCGTGCTGGGTCTGAATACCCGGGTGGTGATTCTTTAGCCTGAACTGTTTGCTGCCAGCTTGACCATTGGAAGCAGTCTCAGCATTGGGGAGCAGATCCCCACTCTCCCCGGCAACTGCAGTCATGTAAAACCCACATACCTCCAGCCTTAATTAGCAGCCTTCAATTGGCCCGGACCCCACCCTTCCACTCTGGGTCAACAGACCTCACCCTTCCACTTGGGAGTCTGGAAAGAAAGGAAGGACTCAGCAGGCTGCAGGCCAATTATGAAAGGACAGAGTCTCAGCTCCCTAGGCTTTTCTCATTTCAGAGTCCTCCTCCCCCTATTTTAAATCTTAATTCATCTTTTAATAAATTTAATTAAACAATTTTACTTCACCAAGTAAAGGGATCTACTGTATACCTAACCGTGCTTGGCTTGGCAGCATCAGACAGTACAAGCTAAGTACAAACTAAGAGCATTTGCTACCCCCTCCCCATAAATAGAACAAGCATATGGGGTGGGCCCCCTGGTTGTCCTGAAAACACTTTGCAAAGGCTGCCTCTTGGGAGCCCAGGCAGATGTGCCAGGGGTACTACTCTCAGGCAGACCGGGCAGGCAGCCCCAGCGCTATGCTTATCTCCCAGGGGCAGCTGCTAGCTCATGCTGCTGGCCTCTGCTTCTGCAGCAGGTCTAACAAGCCTGTCTCTTGGTGTGTGTGGCTGTGTACACATCTGTTTGTGCACTGTGTTTGCCCCTGGATGGGCACAGGGGGACAGGTGTGTTTGGATGGAGAGATACCTATCTCTGTGGTGCAGGCAGAGCCCTAGTGTTCTCTTTCTCCCTTCCCACCCTCTCCTGCTGACAAGGGCAGCCCTCTGTCCTTCCTCCACTGATCACTGCCATCCTCCTCCGAGGAGGGAGATACTGCCCGTGCTGAGATATTCTGGGCCTGGAGTATGGTTCTCCTCAGGAAACTCCCACTTACCCATGTAGCCCTTACTCTCCCATGTCTCCCAGGCATAGCTGTGTTGGGCTGCCTGGCAGAGTAAATGGGAACATAACTGTCCCTCTCTGAGGCTGATCTGTGCTAACTCAGGGCTGTCTCCCAGTCCCTGGCCCAGTGCGTGGCTCCTAGCATGTCTATAAGGTTTGCTGACCATGTGGTTGACAGGCCTGGGCAGGGAAGCAGTGATGCACAATCTTTTACCATCCAACTTCTTTCCCTTGCTGAAAATAAGCTCTTGGAGTTGGTTCTGGGGCTGGCATGCCATTTCTACCCCAGGTCACCTCTGGTGGCACTACTCTAAAAAATACACATGTACAACTACTTTGGAAAGCAGTTTGGAATTACCTAACTGCTGGTCAGGTATATAACCTACAACACAGAACTTCTGTGCCTGGCAATGTACCTAGAGAAACTCTTGCACACATACACAAGATACATACAAAGTAGCCCCAAAAACCCAAATGTCCATCAACACTAGGATTGATATTAAATTGTAGTATTTTCATACGATGGAGTATTATACAAGGAAAAAAATGACCAAATTACAATTCTACTTATTAATATGAAGAAATCTTTAAAAAAACTATACAGTGAGCCCAGGACGTAAGATATAGAAGAATACATGCAGTATAAGTTCAATTGTAGAAAGTTTAAAAACAGGCAATCTAAGCAAAACTGTTTAGGGATACACACAGAGGTAGGAAACCATAAAAAAAGAATGAGGACTGGGGGTTCCCTGGTGGTGTAGTGGCTCTGGGTTCGACTCCCAACCAGGGAACCACCCCCACTCCCCCTCCCCAAAAGAATGAGGAGAAACAACCAGTGTCCTTGGATAGATGATGCATAAAGAAGCTGTAGTACATATACACAATGAAATACTGCCATTTGTGACAAAATGGATGGACCTTGAGATCATCATGCTAAGTGAAATAAGCCAGACAGAAAAAAAACCAAGAACCATATGACTTCACTCATATGTGGGATATAAAACTGAAAGCAACTAAGAACAAAAAACTTACAGTCACAGACAATAGGTTACCAGAGGGTAAGCGGGGAGGGGGTGGGAGATGGGGGAGGGGGAGTCTAATACAAGATGAAAGAAGGAGAACTTACTCTGGGTGGTAAGCATACAATGCAACACATAGAGGATGTATTACAGAAACCTATATAATTTTACTAAACAATGTCACCTCAGTAAATTTAATTAAAAAAAAAAAAGAAGAGAAGATTGTCACTAAATTCAGGATGGTGGTTCTTTTGGAGAAACTGTGTCAGGGAGGGGCACACAGGTTTCTGAGACACTTGAAACATTCTCCTCATTGACCTGGGTGTTGGGTACATAGTGATTTGTTTTATTATTGTTCTTTACAGTGCATATGCATGTTACGTAGCCTTCTGTATGTACCATAAATACAAGAAACAAAAAGGATGGTGTGTGCCCTAATTCTGTCCCCTTTTTCCATCCAATCCCCATTCTTATCCTCTGCTGGCAGAAGAAGGGCCACTGTCCCTCACCATAGTTCCTTTCTGTTTCTGAGTGGGTCAGAGGAATATGGGGGCCGGGGTGAGAGTCCTCCCTCTGCAGCTGGGCCCTGGATACTCCAGGGTAAGAAGGCCTGGAGAAAGCAGGGCCAGGCAAGGCTGGCTGGCTCTGCTGTTTCTGTCAACTCTGGGGATTAGGCCAAGGCTCTAGCCCACCTGTTGTTTCACTCATGCAGCATGAACATAGCCACTGAGTGCCTACTGTGAGCACTGAGTACTGTTGGGAGCATTCAGATAAGTGAGAAATGGTCTTTGACCTCAAAGATCTTACAATATACTCAGAGGTGATCACAGATACAAATAACTATGATACCAGCAGAAAGTAAGCTAGGTGTCACATGACTACCCACCTACTCTTTCAATAAGCATTTGTTGAGCACCTATTTTGCGCCAGGAACCACATTGGTGGGTGAGCATATAAAGGTAGTTAAATCACAATCCTGGGCCTTAAGTTCTTAGCCTAATGTAGGGGAAACAGACACATAAATGAGATAAATACAACACTGGGGTAAGCCCACTGATATAGACATGCCCAGGAAGA
This sequence comes from Lyroderma lyra, assembly GCA_004026885.1. Classification (NCBI taxonomy): domain Eukaryota; kingdom Metazoa; phylum Chordata; class Mammalia; order Chiroptera; family Megadermatidae; genus Lyroderma; species Lyroderma lyra. The sequence continues at coordinate 13,865 of PVJL010014293.1, read as the reverse complement.
AACAGGAATGGGCCCCACTCAGGCTGGGATGGGGACAAAAAGTGAGGCAAGGTTGGAGAAGGGAGAGCTTCCTGAGGAAGACAGCTCCTAAACTGAGGCATCAGGGATGAGGAGGCAAAGGTAAGGCAAGGGCTAGAAGGACATCCTCCACAGAGGGACCAGCTGGGACAAAGGCACAGGGGGTAAGAAATAGCACCATAAGGACTATTTGCAACTGGAACAAAGTCTTCAGTGGGAGTGGGGAGAGGAGCCATGGGAGGGGAAGGCCAGGGCAGATCAGAGTCCTATTTGCCTTGCTAAACCTTAGATTTTATAGGTGCTGGGAGCCACTGAAGGATTTAGGGGGAGCCTGGTAGTTCATTCCAGCTCAGGACAGAGGAAGGGTTGAGGGGCGTGGATTGGAAGAAGGCAGGTAAGTTGTCAGGTCATTGTCAGGATCCAAGAAATATTCAGACAGGCTAGCGTCATCTGAGAGTGAGTGGGTGGGTGGTGGGTGTAGGAGACGCCAGTTTAAAGAAGAGCTCTCTGACAGAGTGACTATGTGGAGCACACAGGGGCAGGCAGGCTCCCACCCAGAACTAGTTTTGCTCTGGGCTCTAGGTATGAAGCACACTAAGTGTGGGCAGAGGTGGGGACAGTCAGGAATGCAGATGGGACTCTGAACCATGTGATCCTAGGGCTCCCAAATGCTGGCCTGCGGAAAAGACTGGCCTGAGAAAGTGAGGAAAATATGAACATGTACTGAACTTCTTATAAGTCAAATGTATGCACTTTAAAGAAGTGTCTGCAATTAAATTAATAAGTATATCACTCAGAAGAATGAATTACCAAAAGAAATCTCTTAAAGATTCAAAGGATTCAAAAGGTTTTGTTTGGAAGCGGGGAGGCCAGGGAAGGTTTAACCTTTGAAACTATCATATTTTAAAACCCATGAACATAAAACATTTACAAAAAATTTTTTAAAACACTGGCTTTTGTTCCGAGTTCTTGCTAATTTTTTTCATTGCTAAAAGTGGCCTTTCTTGTATGAAATGATACAAAATAGAAGATAGCCGCCACCCTCCCCTTAATATCCTCACTTGGAAAAACGTCGTTGAGCCCTGAGCATCTTGATACTAGAGATTCCGACCAGGCAAAGGCCGAGAGCCGTGGGCTGAGCGCTTGTGACCCCATGGGCAGCCGGCAGGGGTCAGGCGAGCTCCATGCAGACACTGCGGAGCCGCACCCGAGCTCCAGCCAGCGAGCCTAACACTCCGCGCGATGCCTCGTGGAAGTGGGGCAGAGAGAAAACCCTGAACCTACCTTTAACTGCGGATCGCGACTAACAGCCACCTGGGTCCCAGGTCCCGGCTCCGCGGGGCGGGACGTGAACTGGACGCCCCTCCCCAGCCCCCACGCTGCGTTGACACCAGCTCTGGCTCCACCCAGCGTCTGGGCGGGGCTGGTTTGCCCGCCGTTTGCTTGCATGCCCTGGGCAACTCACCTTACCCGTCTCTTGGAATGGGAGCCCTGTCTCCCGTCCCGGGTTGTCGCGAAAATCAAGGAGCTAATATATCAAAACGAGACTTGAGAGGAAAGCACAGGTAAGGGATTGCCGTGACCAGGTTATACGGGTTTAGAATTAAGACTCAGGCTTCTGGGGAAGCATCCTTTGGGCCCCAGATCAGTTGTTCTAATAGGTTGCCTATGTCTCAGAATTACCCCTGGAGATGTGATGAGGCAGACTCAGGAATCTGCATTTTTTACAGGTTGCCATATTCTGATAAAGCGATTGCCCAGACCGTACTTGGAGAGCCAAGGTGGGCAAGGGAAAGCAGGGATGGTAATCAATAGAGGAGCTCCGCTGATAGTGTGACCTGCATGAAGTTGGAGTGGAAGTAGAGAGAGCCCCAGGAAGGAGTAGGGCTGGCAGCTGGTGCTATATAGTTGCACAATGCATGTAAACAACTAAAAACTCCCCTTACAACCAAAGCTGAAGTGCCCCCTGCTCTTCCATTGACAACTCAGAATAGACCTTTTTTGTTTTATTTTTAAACATAACTATTTCACATATAGCATTAGGAGAACAATCACTTTTCCCCCAAGTTGGTGGCAAGACTGACTGGACAAATCATCCCATTATACACTAAAGGCAGCAAGACCACTATTTTAGCTGCATTAATCTCCAACAGAGCAGGAGGCAGGGAGGGGAAGTGAAGAGACAGTGCCACAAGCCCCGGGGGTCTTCCCCTTGGGCTGGGAACTGTGCTGGGGTAGGTATGTAACAGCACTTGCCTACAGGCCAGGACCAAGTCAGAAGACTGCCACGGATTGAGAGTCAAGAAAAACAGTTCCATCTTAGGGATCTTAGATGGGGGTGGAACAACCCAAACCCATTCCACTCTATGTTTCCATCAGGCAACTGTACAGTGGAGCCCTAGGCTGGCATTCTTTGAACCCCATTTCTCGTGATCTGAATTATAACTCCAATTCCAACCTTGGGAAAATCAAATTGTCCTGATCTTTTAAAACATGGGATGGTTTCCAGAAATTTATGAGCTTTCTTCTAGCCCTAAAACTGTTGCCTCTAGGCTCCCTCCATCCTATAAAAATCCCTGGGAGATCTGGGAAAGGGAGGCCGATTCCATCCCTTTGTCTTCCTTCAGTGAGCAGACTGGAAGGCAAGAGCAGGACTCGGGCTAGCCACTCTCAAGGACACGGGGCTAGAACCAGACAGGAGGCAATAGCAAGTCCGTTGCTTCTCCCCGAAAACACCAGTGTAGAAGCAGATGGGTTTACTTCATGTTTAATACAAAATGGCAGCAGCCGCTATGCAGCTGTAACAAAAGTAGCCATAGGGTGTCCAGAGAAATGTACGCAGGCAGCCTTGGCTGGAGTCGAGCCAGACAACTCAGGCCTGCTGCCCATTCAGCTGTGGGCTGTCACATGGCCAGGGCTGGACGATGGCGTGGCAGAGCAATGCCAAAGGGCTCAAAGGGGCTGCCACAGAGGCCAGCATCCAGCTGATCATTCACAAGCATGCTGGCCTCTGCCCCACAGTGGACCCTGGGTGGCACAGGTGTTCTGAGATGCCTATTCCCAGAGCTGCACCCCAACATGGTGGGATTTCGGTCCTACAGCATGAGCCCTGGAGGCATGGAAGGGCTGCTGCACAGTGGGTCTCAAAATCATAGAAACGAAGGCAAGGCTTTGCACGCCACCCACCCCCACCCCCACCCTGAAAGAGGCTAACTTCAAATAAATGGAGAGGGGCGGTGTTTCTGGTGTACTTGAGCAGAGAGCTGCCTGCCAGAGGCTCGCCCAAGAAAAAGGAGTGGTCGCCTGCCTGCCACGAGGTGCCCACCCTGGGAGGTGGGGGCTGTCAGGCTCGAAAGTTTGAGAACAAGGGCACAGAGTCCCCAAAGAGCATCCCAACCAGCTCCAGAAAAGCCACTGTGCTTCCTGCTGAGTCCATTTTAAACCATTGAATGCTCTTCCTGGCCTGGCTGGAATGGTCTGGGTCTGAGGCCCACTGTGCTGGGCAGCTGTTGGGGAGAACTCAACCTCATACAGAGGCCAGAGGACTGATGGAAGAAGGGCAGCCAAGCAGCAGGGAGTAGAGTTGCCACACCTCTACTTCCAAAGGCCTCTAGGTGCTGGGAAGAGAGGTGAAGCGTATTGGAGTTAGTGGAAGTCTGCGTTGAAGGCTCTGCCGATGATCAACCGCCTTACTTCACTGGTCCCAGCCCCAATCTCATACAGCTTGGCATCTCGCAGAAAGCGGCCCATGGGAAAGTCGTTGATGTAGCCATTGCCACCTGTAGCCGGGGTTTAGGGAGAGAAGAAAGGACAACAGGAAAAGTCACTGGCAGTGGGGAAAGCAAGGGTAGCAATAGAAGGCCAAAAATACAGAAACAGGTCAGAAGAGGAAAGATCAATTAACGAGAAGCAGCGAAAGATGGCTAATGGGAGGGTGTAGGGAACTCCTACGTGGGACATGGGTGGCTAGAAGGCCACCTAGAGTGCAGAGGCTAGCAGGCAGGGTGAGGGGACGACCACTGGCAGACATGGAGGAGGACAGGAGATACTGCGTAACACTTAACTGGGTGCCAGGCCCAGAGACATGAAATTTACACAAGTCACAGAGCTGGTCAGTGGTAGAGCCAGGGTTCAGACCTCGGTCATCTGGCTTGAGTCGGCGCTCTTAACTACTGTGCAGCACTGAAACAAGGCTGTCCCACCTCTGAGGCATCTCTCTCTGCCCACTTCCCAGTGTCCAGAGGACTGAGGGTGGGGGGTGGGGGAGAGGATGAGAGGAGGCTGTTGCTGACAATAGTGGCAACTTATAGCCTCTTGCAGTGTTTTCATATGCTTTTCCATGTGCCCCTAGTAACCAGGGCAGAAGGACCCTTATGGCATCACTTGACGCAGGTAGCTGAAGGTCAGAGTGAGGGGCGAGGAGAAAACCTCCTTCTGGAGGTGGCCACAGACTGTGGGAGCAAGGGCGGCCCTGGGACCGGGAAGTCGGGGGCCCACTCACCAAAACACTGAATACCGTCCAGGGCCACCTGTGTGGCGCACTCAGCTGAATAAAGAATCACCCCTGCGCAGTCCTGCGGGAGGAGGCCCCTGGTCAGCAGGGCCCCAACAAGGCCACGCAGAGACTAAGTCCCAGCAGCCGGCTCACTCCCTCCTCTGGGGATCAACCTTACCTTGCTGATGCAGTGGCCCTCATCACAGGCCTTGGCTACATTGTAGACATACTGCCGACATGCCATGAGGCGGGTGTACATGTCAGCCATCTTTCCCTGCATCAACTGGACACAAAGGGAGGTCACCAGTCAACATGCTGGAGCCATATCCCTCTCAGCAACTTTCCCTAGTTACCAAAAGTAGGTCGGCAGTAGCCACCCGACAGCCAGGAACGGGGACATCAGGGTACAGAGAGGAGCTGGGACTTGCCTAGGATCACAGAGATGGTAGTGGGTCTGGAGTTAAGGCCCCAGGGCTGCTGCTGCACCCTGAAACAGCCCTCCAACCCCCACCCCCCTCATTAACGTCCTGCAGCACCTTCAGACCAGAAGATGTGACTAGAAATCCCTTTCCCCCATGCCTCCCCACAACCTGCACGCTTCACCCTTAACCTTACAATGCTTAGCTCATTCATCTCAAACAGGAAGTGTTGCTGGAGAAGGACAGTAAATGCCCTATAGCACTTGCCCTGTATATGCGTTAGTTAAAGAACATGTGAGCCTAATGAAAGAGCACATTTCAGCAAAGCATTCATTCCACTTGCCTGGAAGTGGCCGATCTTCTGGCCAAAGGCTTCCCTCACGTGAAGATAGGGAATGGTGTGGTCGAGGACAGCCTGCATGATCCTGTCAAAAGAAGACACTGGGGCAGTGCCTCACTATCCCTCCACTGAAAGCGAGAGTTGTAAAATGCCAGTGTGGAAAGGCCTTGGTGGGGAGAGCTCAGAGAGACAAGGAGCTAGAGTTCTAGGGAGGAAACGAGAGTGAGGACACTTGTCACCCCTGCTTAGTCACTGCACTGACTGTCTAGGACTTAAGCCCCTTCCCCTGAGACCAGACAGAGTAGCAGGACCCCTGCATAGAGGGGCCTTAGAGCCCAGGGAATCATGTTTCACATCCTGAGTAACTAAGCAGTATTGCTCCTGTAGCCTTTTGTCTATCACCTAGTGATCTTTCCCTTCAGTGTGAAGAAATTACATGGGGGAGTAGGAGGAGTTTTGTCTCTGTGCCTCTGCCAGGAGGCAGTGCCCCTTGGCTCACAAGGAGATGGATGCAGCTCCTGTTTGTCAGGGCACCACTTACCAAGGAGTCCAAAAGCCTAGCTCCCTCGAGCCTCACACTTACCCAAGGGGCCCACCAGCCAGCACCAGCCGCTCCAGGTCCAGCCCACTCATCAGCACGTAGACTCCCTTACTTAGATGGCCCAAGATATTGTCAGCTGCCGGGGAAAATGCTGGTCAGAGGGAAGAGGGCTGTCCACTTCTCACTTTCATAAAAGCTACTAGGTTTGGTACCATGGTTCTCACACAAGGCACAAAAATATGTCACCTGACCTTCAACTAGGGTTCCAGGTGAGATAAAAGGATGGAGTTTACCACTTCAGCCTGAAGTGAGCCTGCTAGACAGACACCACCATCACACACACACACACACACACACACCCACCCATCCATCCATCCATAAGACCAGACACAAAGACTGATCCTTAAGATCTTCTCCTTCCTTCATTGCCTTGGATGGGAAAGAAAAAACTAACTTGGCCTACAGGTCACCCAACTCCTTCCTAGTTCTTTTTACATCTGTGTCCATAAATTACTCTTTCCTCCAGGTTGAGCCTGCTCTGGTCCAGTATCACCCTTCCCTTCCCCTCCCAAGAGTAGTCCATGGGAGAATATTTGTCCAAGAGATGGGCCATTCAGTACTAGTGACAAACTGCTGAGCACCCGGAAGCGTGGACTGTGGATGGCCTTGGAGTTTTTTTCTGCTGACAAAGGAGGATCTGTACTGGTTTTTTAGCATTGTTAATGAAGACCTCACACAAGCTGCACAGGAAAACACACAAATGGGACCTTAGTGGCTAAGGGCAGATCTTACTTTTCTACTCCAGATAACTGGAATCCATCCCCTGACAGTGTATTATCCACACAGCAAACACCTTTCATTGCAGCCACAGTCAAGCACACAGAAAAAAATAGCTGCCCAGCAGCCTGAGTCCACATGTATGTGCCACTGGGCGAGGACAGCAGTGGCAGGCCCCCTGTCTGGCCAGAAGGCACTGGTAAGCTAACGACAGGGAGCTTCTCTAACCCAGAGGGGACTTCCTCAGGACAGGAGCTCGCTCTTCCTCACACTCACCAGGAACCTTGCAGTCTTCAAAGATTAGCTCACAGGTGTTTGAGCCCCTCATCCCCAGCTTGTCCAACTTCTTGGCGGTACTGAACCCAGGCATATTCTTTACAGAAACAAAAGGTAGCCTTGGTTACAGACCAGGTCCCAAGGGGGCCTAGTAAAGGGAAGACCCCTGAGAAACGCCTCCCCTCCCATCAGTTCCCTATCCCCGCAGGCACACCAGCATCCTACTCTAAGAGCCCCCACCCTGTATGTAAGTGCTTCGCTCCTGAAAGCTCCAGCCCTAAGACCCCACCCCAGCCCCAGCCTCCTCTGCTGCTGTCTTGCATTTTCCCCACTTCTCACAAGAGCTGTTCTCTCTGAAACACTCCGTCCCTGGGGTCCTCTTCACCTTTCCTGGACTTGTTTCCGTTCTCTCACCAGCCATTCAAGTCCTTTGCCCCCTTGTTCCTCTGCCTGCTGTACCTAATTGAATCCCACACAGGATCAATTCAACTACCTGTGTGCTTTGACTTGGACTAACCAGACGCAGTGTGCATTGGCGAGTACCCAGCAGAGCACACATGCTGCTCCTCTCACCTCCTGGCTGAAGAGAGTCGCAACACACAACCTTGAGATTTCTGATCTTAGCCAGGCCCTTTGGGCTCCTCACTTCTCTTGTCCTCCAATCCTAGTCAGCTACTCTCAGCCACTCCCTAGGGAAGGTACAGCAAATCTCTTCACACTCATTCATAAAACTCTCTACCAACTCCCTGCCCCCGTGGTCCCCAGCCCTCACAGGTGCCCTGGACTCCTACACCAAGGTCATTAGGCAGATGTTCCTATCTATCACCTGCAACCAACCTTACCTCTTCTCCCTCAACTCTCCATTGTGTTTTGCTCACTTGCTCCCACACATCACAAGTTCTCCCTCTCCTATTTTCCTTTCTCCTTACCAAAAACTTTGCTCAGTTTCTCCCATTCTTAAAAACAAACTCAAACTTCCAACTTTTCATTTTAACTCCAGCTCTGCTCTATCTCTTGCTTTTATTGTCAAGATTCAGAAGGTGCAGTCTTTTTCAGTCTCCACTTCCAACCATAGCTGCTCTCAGCAGCTCCCCATGACATCTGATTGTCAAATCCAGTTGTCTCCTTTCAGTCCTCATCCTCCTGGCCCTCTAATATGTGGCTGGCTTTACCAATCCCTGACTTGACCCATCTTCCCTAGCCTCTGCTTCTTGGCCCCCTCTTCATTTAAGTCCACTCTTCTGCCTCACCCCAACCCCAAGGAACCTTGACAGAGCGCACAGCATTGGTTGTGTTTGTGATCAGTGGAAAGGGTCTATCTCTGGCACCACTGTTGAGACAAAAGCTTCCCGCCACGCAATCCCCACTACTTACCTTCTCCACGATGAAGGCCGTGATGCCCCGAGAAGGTGGCACAGCAGCCAGATCTGTCTTGGCATAGACAACAAGGATATCAGCATCAGGGCCATTGGTGATCCAGAACTTGTTGCCATTTAGGATGTAGTAATCTCCTAAGAACAGGAATTTGGCTGCTTACTCCAGCCATGTTGGCCCATCTCAGCCAGTTGTCCACAGACCTGCTGCTAAGCAGAAAGCTACCCAGCTGGGAAACAATTCTGAAAACCTAGCAGAGGCCACCCTCAATTACTTCTCCCTCACCCTGAGAAGGTCTGTCTCTGATCATTTCAGCTTCCAACTAAGAGAGAGGCCTCACCTTTCTTTTCTGCTTTTAGCTTCATGGAGACAACATCAGAACCAGAATTGGGCTCACTCATGGCCAGGGCTCCGATGTACTCACCACTGATCAGCTGTAAGGAAAACCCCAAAGGGTCTGGTTATGACTTCAGAAGTCCCTAACAGGAGCTCAAGTGTTCATATGGCACCCCTTCAAAATTCCCTCCAGACCAGGGTATTGGTCAGTCCTATTAAGAGAGCCCAATATTTTCAAGACTGAAAATATCTCTCCATTTCCATTCCCTCTGAGAAGGAAGAAAATCCTAGTCGTGTGTGTGTGTGTGAGTGTGTGTGTGTGTGTAACTCAGGCAATATTTCTTTGCTTTTTAAATTGATCTCTGTATTCAGTTGCTTCACTCAAAAATAGAGGGAATTACTCTGACCCTAGCAGGTATAGAAACATAATTAGATAAATAAGAAAGACTAGAGAGAGTCTATTTCACCAGTTCATTACAGGGTATCATTATTTAACTAATTTGTCATTCTACCTGCATCAACAGGCTGTATATAATTTAAACCAGTAATATACTTTCCAGTATGTTATTTTATTATTATTAGTTTCAGGTGTACAAAACAACAAAAGGATCAGACATTTACACACCTTACAAAGTGATAACCCCAACAAGTCTACTACCCATCTAACACTGTACATAGGTATTTCAATACCACTGACTAGAGTCCCTATGCTGTACTTTACATTTGGCTAGTGACTATATATATTTTAATTACAGTTGACATTCAGCACATTATTTCTAATTAGACTAAATCAAAATTTTCATATTAATACAGGGTTAGGTAAAATAAACAAAATACTTGGCACTAGATTTAATAGAGAGCCCTAAATATTTTTCCCAAGATGGAAATAACTTTATTGGGTATTGTTTTTTTTTTTTTCTGGTTTACTGATAAAATTAAAAGACTTCACTGAATGTGAAAAAAACAAAACAAAACAGGGTAGCTGTCATAGAGAGATGTCTGATAGTTAATAATCTTTAAACAGTGAGAAATATTATTTTTATACTATACTGATACAAAGCACATGCTAATTCCAGTGGGAGGTGATTTGCTTTTCCCTTGCATGATCTATAAAAATGGTTTAGTAAGGAAATGCCAAATACTAACAAAATTTCAAGATAAAAAGACTGTTATGGAAAAATAAATATTTTAGCAGGACTCAGCTACCTGAAAAAAGTGGCATGATAATAAAAACCCTGTTTTATTATTCATTCCCCTGTCTGCTTAAAGAACCCCCATTCCAGCTGTCTGACATGCTAGCTATTGTCAGAGCAAATTATTTAACATTGCTCTCTTCAGTATTCCTGTCTTTATCCTGGAAATGGGAATTTTGCCAGTTGCTTGAGGGTACCAGTTACTTGAGTTCCAGTTAACACAGTCTACCATATAATGTTGGTCTTCCATTTCTTAAAGTGCTCTCTGCAAATGTTGTCCAGTGGCAAACTGAGGAGGTCTGGCCCTATTTTTAATATTTTTTGACTAAAATATTTGAAAGCAAATCCGCAGCCCCTTCCTAAACTAACCCTATCTGGTTCAGGGCAGCATGATACAGAAAGCAAGTGTGCCCTGCCCTCACCAATGGAAGAGGGTGCCTTGTGGTTGGGGGTTGCACCATGAGATCAGCATGTGTTTCTGCAACCCCAGTTCCTCACCTTGGGGAGATACTTCTCTTTCTGGGCCTCATTTCCATTACGCACTATTTGATTGATGCAGAGGTTGGAGTGGGCACCATAACTGAGTCCCACTGCTGCAGAAACTCGGGATATCTCCTCCATCACCAGCACGTGCTCCAGGTAGCCCAGGCCAGAGCCTCCATACTGGACTGGGAGTGGAAAAGGTAGCCCAGATTAAGCTAGGACACTAACAGGAAACTTACATTTATTGACAGCAGAGAAACACCCTTATAGCACCTATTCCAAGTTCCCCCAGCAAAATCAGCAGGCTGATGCCATGGACTCTGCTTACACACACCAGAACTTGTTTTGTCTGTTGCCTTTGTCAGCTGAGGTGTGGTTCAATAATTGCAACTCCTGCTTTATCCCAGAAAGATCTCTTAATAGAGACAAGAGAACCTGGATACCCACTATTTAGAAAGCTACAGAAGTGCAGAGGCAGGCGAATAAATGAAGAACGAGGACCTGGAGTTTTACCATGAAACACAAAGAGAGGTTCAAAGCACTAAGAATGGGTACAAAGCAAAGGATAAGTGTGTAAAAGGCCTGAGGAAGGTGAGATTTTCATAGCATAAGTTTGGACCTAAAGAAGCAGGTCTATCAAATAAACACATTATACGCCTTAAACTTACACATTGTTATATGTGAATTATATCTCAATGAAAAAAGTAAAAAAAGTATTATTAGGAAAAAAGCAAGATCAGTAACAAAGGACAGGAGAGTCCCAGCCAGAGGTAAAATCCAGTGGGCAGTACAGCAGAGGGCAGAGGAGATGCTGGTAGGGCATTTCAGAACCCCTCATAAAAACTCTGCATTTTCCTTGGCAACAAATCCAAAATCAAAGTGGCTGGGTTATTTGATACCAACCCCATGCCCTGCTGTGTGGGTAAACCCTGGTGAGACCCTCTGCACACACGTTCACTCTGACCAAGAAGTCAGACTCATTCATGGCTCTAGGGATAGGCTGGCCCCACCCCTGCAATTCTAGGAAGGAAAGCCCACAGACGGGTGACACTAGAAACAGCCATCAGGACAACCGTGCAGAAACCAGAACTCCTATCTGGCTTTCTTTCCAAGGGTCCCCCTTGAAAGGGTTTCCATCTGATTTCTAACTGCCCCCTTCTTCCATTAAATACCATCTGATTTAGAAGCATATTCTCTATGGGGGTTCATAAACCCCAAGACACAGTGGAAGAAAAAGTCTTGTTTTGGAGTTCCAAATGGCCTTTCCCCTACCATTTCCTATTAAGATGGTCTAAATTTTTAAGTGCTTTCATTTTATCAGTACTCATGATGTAACTTTATAAGATAAGCTCAAATCCCTGAGCTGTCTCCAAGTGGAAGATGTAAGAAAACATTATATTCTACCTCTATTCCAAAGTTCAGTGAATACGAGCCGAAGCAGGGTATGCCAGGCAGGTTTGGTTGGTGAGGCTACTCACTTATTTATTTACTGGGCTCTGGAAGTCAGGCTGGGCCTCTCCTTCAGAGGCAAAGATCCAAACCAGAGCCTACCAGCACCCTGCTCTTTATCCCTGGAAATAAGTAGTAAGACCCACAGGGCGGGCTCAGGGAGAGCCTATTATATACATCATCTGGTCACTTGATGTGGAGGCTCAGACCGGCACCCCTCTCCTCCACACCACCATCTGCTTCCATGAGCTCCATGGCAGAGCTGTGGGCAGAGTATATACTCAGTCTCCACAGGGACACATCTGTCCTGAGTAGTCCTGCCTAGATGTTACTGGTAGGGCAGAGCTTAGGGATTGGGGCAAGATAGTAAGACTGAGGTACTAAGCGACCAAAATCACCTGGGGGAGCTTATTAAGCATGAAGAGTTCAAGAGTCTGAATGATCCTGATCCAAGTGAACCACACTGGCCTAATCTCTGCCTTATATGTCACTGCCTAAAGAAATATTAATAGAAGGATGTACTCTTCTCTAATGGGTGCTTTCTCAGATTCAAGCCAGAGGAAGTTCTGGGTTTCTTTGAGCATTAATCTTTCCCCTCCTTTCCTTCTTTTGGGATTGGTGTTACAGGGTGTGCAAGAAAAGTTCTCTTTAGAGAAAGAAGCTATACTTACCAGGGGCTGTGATGCCCAGAACTCCCAGGTTGCCCAGCTGCTTCCAAAACTCCTGCCAACAGAATGGAGTGAGTGCAGGGAGTTGTGAGAAGGCAGCCAGTCACAGGTGCCTGGACACCTGGGACAAGGAAACCCAAATGCTTCACAGAAAGGGACTGCATTCGTAGGAAGGTTTCATTTACCAGAATATTATGAGCCCTTCCAGGCAGCAGTGCAACTCAGACTAGCCCAGCCTAATTCCCAGACTGCTTCCCTTCCTTCCCGCCGTGTGTGTGGGCCTGGGGACTCACTCGAAGGTTCTTGAATTCATTGCTGTGATCAATCTCCTGGGCCTGGGGGGCTAGATGCTCCTGAAGGAACTTAGCCATGGTCTGACGAAGCTAGAGAGAAGAGGTGGACAGGTTCCTCTGAAATAGTACATTATTGCCACTGAAAACATCGTCTCCATTTCTGAGGGCACATTCAGGGCAACAGGTCCCAAGTAACCTCACCAAATAGCATCAGACTGAAACTTAAGAGGGCCACTAGCTTATGCTTCCTCAGACATCTTCACCTCTCTTTCTTGAGGTCCTCAGTCTAGATAGCTTGAACATTTTTTAAATGCTACTCCTCCACATAAAATCATTCCATGACATTCCATTGTACTTAGAGGCCTTGCATGAGCTAACCCTTCCAGCCTTCCCTCGTACCTCCCCCTGCCCCCACTTACTGTGCTCCAGCCCCAATCTCTTCAGTTCGATGTGGGTAATAGATTCTTTTCTTACCATTGGCTAAAAGAGATTAGAAACTCTTCTTGACAGGAAACTTTGAGAGGTAGGACTGAACCCTGTCTATCAGGGGTGATTTAAAGCTCTGTCTGCTAACTGTAAACCAGAATGGGCTTTGGAGTTCCCAGAAGCGCAGGCTCGTGCTTAGAGCCACAGGAGAATCGCGTTGCCGGGGAATTCTGTCCAAGTGAACCGTCTCCTGCCTCCAGGAAGGGTTCTAATCCGGCTCCATTTGTAACTGTGTATTTCAAGTATTTTGTTCAGCTTCGTGCTCTAACTCATTGGGGCCAGATTACACTGTGCATTTCAAAATCCCAGAGGTGTGTATTCGAAAAAGATTTATTGGGGATGATGATTAACCAGGTTTGAGACCCATACCTTAGACAGTGTTCAGGTGTAAGCGGACTTCAGACAGACTTAGGGCCCCTTTGCCACAAAACGAGTGGCTCCTGTCTTTAACTTATTTAACTCCGGCAGCCAGGCACAAGCCGAGGCTGGGTGAGCGGCTGGGCAGAAGAGCGCCGAAGCGACCTCGAAGCAGGCGGCAAGGGCCGGGCCCCGGAGGCGTCGGGGCCGGGAAGCGGATCAGACTCCCTACCTGCTTCTGCTCCTCGTTTAGCCCGTTGATCGCATCGTCCACGGGCAATAGCGAGTGGGCCCGCTGGGGAACGAGGCCGGCGAGCGGCGACAGCAATGTCCGAAGCCTCCAGCTTGTCATACGCTGTC
>PVJL010014292.1:0-28618 GCA_004026885.1 Lyroderma lyra | reverse complement strand
GCGCGTGTGTGTGCGCATGCCTGCGCGTGTGTGTGTGCGCGCGTGTGTGCGTGCGCGCGCGTGTGCGTGTGTGTGCGTGTGCGCGCGCGTGTGCGTGTGTGTGCGTGTGTGCGTGCGTGTGTGTGTGTGCGTGCGTGCGTGTGTGTGCGCGCACGCATCTCCATGTGCATGCACATGCACACAGACTCTGTTTCAGGAGTGCAAAGAACAGCCCCCCCGGACCATGTGATTACCGTTTGGTGAGAGCAGCAGCCCCGGCAATTAGCTCCGAATGAAACAGTCATAAATAGTAATTAGCCATTCCTTCAGTTATGTCCCAAAGCCTCTAAAAACTCCACAGAGAAATCAGTGCCTCCACGGCTGAAGCCCCACTACAGGCCACCAGCCCCCACCGTGACCTCCCAGAGTGTGGGCGTTCCTCGTGGGTCGGTGAGGGTCGGTGGGGGTCGGTGGGCAAAGGGGGCGAGCACAGGAGGGGCTGCAAAGCCGTAGGGCGGCAGGACATTTATCAAGGTAGCAAGCTGCAGCTCTGCAGGAGGACCCAAATCAATGCAGAATTACCTCCAACCATGGCTCCACCTCTGCCTCCACTGCGAATCGAGGGGCTGCAGGAAAACCTCATGGATTCCCACTTCGCTCAGAACGGAACTCTCTCTGCCCTAAAACGAAGCCAGTCGTGTCACGTCACTCAGTGGGGACACAGAGCGGAGATCCCAGCATGAGGTCTCATATTAATGGAGCTTCACCCCGTGTCTTAAAAAATACTGGATTCAGAGGCCCTGACAGGCGTATCTGTGTGTTGTAAGGGAGTCTGTGACAGTGGCAATTAAACCCCGTCATCCAGTAAGCAGACACAGTCGGCTCTGGGATGCGCCGAGTGGCCTCCATGTGATCATTCTAATTCTCGGTCGGACGTCTGGAAAGGGCCTTCAGAGCTTATCTGCCTTATTCCCCTGGCTTCCCTATGTCCCTTCTTTTTCGCTTCAAATTTATGTGCAGTGAAACGTCGCGCTCAGCCTTTCAGTGAACCACCTAGAACCTGGACGAGGCGTTCTCAGCACCGCGGTGCAGGCGTTACCCACGGCCTGAACAGAGGCCGGGCATTGTCTCCATTCCGGAGGTGCTGTGGTCGTGCCCGACACAGGGCCTCCACAGGGCAGCCCTCCGCTCCTTACCTGGCCCGTCTCCTACCTTCCTGCACTGCTAGTTAGCCAGTTAGCTAGCCTGGAGCACTCTGTACCCCCTGAACAGATGCGTCTGTGCCCCCCGCCACGTGCACGCACACCCTGATCACCAGGCTCTCCGCCTTTGAGCGGCCCGTCCTGATGGAATGACAAAGGTGCAAGCCAAACCCGGTGCTTGACACCTGACCTTGCCATGCTTAGCAGCTTGAACTTGGAGCTGCTCCCCAGTCCCTCCAAGCCGGGACCTGCTTGCACATTAGTGTCACCTGGGAGGATGAAACCACCGTAAGGGTGACCACAGCCCCTCCGCGTGGCTCAGCTCCTCTGCTGACTGTGAAATAGGACCCTGAGGGGTGCGTCCTGCTTAGAAAGGGCCTCATGTGACTCTCATCCTATTCCCACAGAAGGTCCAGACCGTAATTTGAAAGCTCAATTTTTATCACCTCTAAGTCACTGATGATAAAGACCTACTTCCAAGATTTTCTTTTTTTAAATCTACGACGTGGATAAGATGCCTGGAGAATACTAACTACGTTGATTAACTGTGCCCGTGTTGCTCTTACCCAGGGTTGTCCCCGAGGCCCCGCTGCGTGCACTGTGGGCCCCGTTCTGGGCTCCGGGGGGCCTACCTGCCCGCGGAGCTCCAGGCCCGTGTCAGGTGCAGGAGAGCTGGCATCATGCATGCGTGACTTCCTCCTGGAACGTTCCTCACCTTCGCTCCAAACATCCACCCTTCAAGGTCTGCAGCAGATGCTCACGTCTCCGTCAGCGGGCTTTTGCCCATCAGCACTCACAACTCTCGGGGTTCAGATCATTCCCCTGCAACTAGTCATAACCGACTGGGCAGCTCATTAGAACCACCCTTCCTGCATGATCTGACAGTATTTTAATTTGTTTGGCTATTTTTTGTTCATATCATTTCTCCCCAAATAAACATTACACTTTTATCTTTTTTTAGATCCCTCAAGGAGCCTAAAATGGTATATAATACATGGCATACATTGAAAAAATTAATAAATCCTCTGTTAAGGCGAGTAAAAAAATCCACTTTAATTTTGGTGCTGATTGAAATGAGACAGAAATGGCAATGTTAAAAAAAAGAAAGAAAGAAAATGTGAGCAAACCTTCGAACTTCATGACAATTGCACTTCCTTTGTTGGTTAAATACAGTGTGGGTGCTGGTGCCTAAAAGAAAGCAAATTCAGACAAAAGCTATGGAGTTTGGAGACTTTGGTTCTAGGCCCAGTGCTATTAATACCGAAAACGAGACCTTGAACAAGTCACCTTTATGGTTTTCAGATTCTTTAAGAAACAAGGGTGAGATCCTGATGGGGAAGGTAGCTTTCAGCCCTTAGAGTCTCTATTTGTAATTCTCAGATTTTAAAATAGAAACATGCAGCGTTACAGACGTTGAGGGTCTCCCAACAGATCATATTATTCCCCTGGGAGTGGATGACAGAATTATGCAAAAGTGAGAATTCAGGGAAAGAAGGAAAACGTAGCTTGAATAATGAAAGAGAAACAAAGACCCTGAAAGGAAGCACGATTTGTGGGCCTCTACTGCCCCCCTCAGAGAAGAGGGCGGCAGCGGGCTGCAGGCACCTCACTGTGGGGAGAAAGTGGCCTTTTCCGCCGTCGGGACGCCCTGAGCAGGACTTCCCCAGGAGCACCAGCTTCAGCGAGGTTAATCCGTTTTTGAGATAGCAGTACGCCACTGAGAGTCCTGGACTAATAGGAAAACTAATTAAATCATCTTGATAATTACGCACACCGACGTGGAGGAAGCAATTTCTCAGTCAAAAGTAAAAGGGACTGACTCTGTTTAGGGACATTAGAAAACCTTGTTTTTCACCCTCGGATGAGCTGCCTCATTTTCCTACCTGGTGACTCTGCCATTAAGTGCGTTCCATTTTTGATAAAAGCCACGGTAGCCTGCCCACATGTTACTGGGTCGTGACAGGCCCCCCGCCCCTGGTGGAATGCGGCCCACAGGCACATCATCGTCTCCCTGAGTTTCCTTTGCCACCGGGAAGTGGGGAGCAGCCCTCTCCCCCATCCTGCCCGTGGGCCCCTCCCACGCTTTGGGTGAACTTCCTTCTCAGCCCACCTCTCTGCGCAAGGCCCCACCGAAGCAGTGCGCTGCGAAGCCTTCCCCAACCCTTCCTGTCAGATCAACTTTAGAGAGATCCACGTCAGCCATTAAATGTGCACGACTGAACATAAATATTTGCCTCCTTCCCAGCACTCTCCCCAAACCAGAAAGAAGAAAGCACAGGACAGAGGATAACATGACGGGAGAAACTCTGTCTTCCATAAAAGTAAGGTACACCTCCGTCAAGACAGTTTGGTAGAAGAAACAGTGATAAGAAAGGCATTTAACAAAAAGGAAGCGTTGTCCTCTACAGGAAAAAATATATATAAAGAAATTAAATGCAATGAGCTAATACATTAAGTGGTGTAGCATGAGAGAATTTAAGAATAATAAATCCTAATATGCATAATAGGGGGCTGAACATTTACAAACAAAATCAAGAAAAAATATATATATATAGGAGATACGAAATAAATGCAGGAAAGTATATAGCTGACAGAACTGAGAGTGCTGGTCTTTGGGGAGTCACATTTTGATGCTGCTGTTATATGCCTTCATATTCGAGTGTATTAAACTAGCTGCCTATAATATCTAAGTAAAAAACAAAAATTTCATTTTAAAATGCAGGCAGAATATCAGCTCATCACTCCTTTCTCTCCTACGAGGCCCTGCTAGGCCTGTGTCTGTACCACCCTACGTATAAGATTGTGTATCGTCACTGGGCACTGTGTCTCCCTAAAGGATCATAAGCTCCTTGAAGGGAAGTGCATCCCACTTATTCTTATGTTTCTTCCATGCCTGCTCCCAAGTGCTACTGGGTACGTAAGCATGCATTTGGGGGAGTTGTCATATTGAGAGTATATCTGTTATTGAAGCCATCACTGTCCTACACAGCCTGCACTTTGTGGGGTACTCCTACATAGCAAATACATATCCTACTCAAAACACTCTGCGAAGCAGCAGGTAGTACGGGATGAAACTTAGTGTGCAGGCAGCGTGCCATGGACGCTGAGAGAATTAAGTCTCGTAAGCCGGTAGCTGCTGTTTATGACTTGGTGCGAACAAGCCGAGAAGTCGGTCTGTTAGATACGGTGATACATACACGAGTGTTCTGCCGGAGCTCGCAGTCACAGGAAAATAACCGAAGCGCCGTGGAATAATCTCACTCCCGCCTCCAAAAGCTCTGAGTCAGTCGTCGTGAGTTAGGGCCACAGAGGCTGAATGGGTGGAAAGCTCACCAGAATATTCTAATGATGTCAGCTGTGGGACTTACTACAAGTTTGGAATTTGCCACTGAAGAACAATGTGAACAGAAAATGGGATCAGGAAGAGAGGCGAGAGTCCCGAAAAGAAAGGCTTTCATGCTGTCCCACGTGTCCAGGTAATAATCACTGTCACCTGAACTGCCGATGGCATTGTTCTTCGGCGTCTGACTTTTTCTCAGTTAAACAGAAAGAGTCGTCATTTGACAAGGGCCCCACAGTAGGTTTCACAGTCGAACTTAGCCGAGCAGTATCTGATGGCTATCAAAACATTTACTTTTAAATCGTTACGAAAACAAGGGTTTTGCCACTAGCCTACAGATTTCACAGACATTTTGAGATGGTCACCCTGTAACTTCCTTCTTAATGCACGAATAATGTCTTCCTTTTTAAACAAGCTGTTCCTAAAAGTTCTATAATAACATCTGTAATTTCTGGACCTAAAACATTTGCTCACAGGTAATATTTAAATATAGTGCAAAATGAACTCCAGCCTCAGATGGGAAGATTTATGTGGTCTCATTAAATATTATGCTGTCAGTTACCGAGTGGCGGCCTCGTAGGCAAACATTTGAATAACTGACTGCTCGGTCGCTATCAATCAAACTAACAAAAGCTAAAAGAGCAACATAATACTTTTACTTTCTCAAATAGCAAATGTTATTAAACTTATACTATCCTGTGTCAATTACATGCAGAAAAGTTTCTACAAAAGGATTTTTGCTATTAGCACACAGGATAACTATCCTGCAATACAAGGATGGCTAAATGAATGGACAATTATTTAGTCATTGTAAGCATGTTTTCAAAGACTGTGCAAAGACATGAGGAAATAGCGATCGTAAGATAATTTTATAAGGCAAGTTATTAAAATCTAATACAGTATCATCAGTTTTGTAAAACACACAAACATTCACACACGCGTGCATTACAATGCAGCTATGGAGTAGTATCACTTGATGGGGAGATTACGGACCGTTTCTATTTTCTTTACATCTTCTCACGGTTTTTCCAGTTTGGAACCATATGAAGGTGTTGTATGTTTTTTTTTTAATGAGAAAAAATAAACGTGTTAGTACTGCCTGCTCAACCACACTCCCGCGCTCTCAGACGGTGCTCACCACGCGAGGGGACGCCAAGGCTCCGGACATTTGCTACAATTCCCGGGAGAGGCGAAGGTCTGATTCCATTAGGGGGAAAAGTCATTACTCTTTTTTTATCCCCTCTGAGATGTCTTTCTATACATTGTCAGAGTTAGGGGTAGAGTAAAATCGACCAAGGAGAAATTAGATCAAGGGGAAATAGGTCCATTTGAAAAGGGGCGTGTTTTGAAATTACCGTGAGTGACTGTAACACACAGCACATCGGGCCCCTCCCCTCCCTCTGTCTCACATTCCCCTGCCCTGTCTCCACACGTCTGAACAGCAAAATAAATCAAATTACTCCAACAAAAGGCATAGTATTCTCCAAAGAGAGGCCCCAGTGTCCCTCCCTTTATTCTGTATTGTGCTTGAATAGAGCACATGAGACCCTCTCATTGAATTGGTCTAAATATAAAGCCTTTGGAAACAGCAGGCATCTCCCCTCTCCAAACTCACGTACAATGTCCATTAATGTTAATAAGAGCTACATGGAGGGATGAGGAAAAACCATTCCCATTATGTTTTATTGCATCTTTATTTTATGAGGTGGTCTCTTGGATGATAAATCAGCACTACTGCAAAACCATAATTCTTTAGGGAAAACCCTCTCTGAAATTTCCCTTCTTTGTGCTATTTTGATGCTGTCAAAAAAAGAAAAAATCCAGAAGACTGAACATGAGCAGCATGTTGTTGACCTGCAGTGACCATGGTCCTGTGGATGACACCCCAATTAAATGCCAACTACATCCTGCATCATGGGCAGCCAGGGCAGTTTTGCTAAAAAGAAAAAGAAAAACCACAGTCATTATTGTATTTTACAAATATTCACTCAGCAACTGGCAGTCAGATAATCCGGAATCAAATCCTGCCCTCCGTTAGATCAGTCACAGGTTCCCGAATTCTTGGGAGTCGTCGTTTGGCGGGAGTCCAATTAATGGTGACACGGCGCAGCCCTGTGGCTGGCCGCACTGGGATGGCCTTGTTGGGCGTTGCTCTAAGAGGCGGGTGTCCTGCTTCAGTCCCCTCGTCGTTATCATTTCCACGTGCCGGGCGTTCCACTGAGAATGTGGTTGTTTCCGTGTATCCCTTCGTAGTTCACGTCCAGCCCTTCCTTTCTCTCTTCCTCCACCTGCCCCTTTGTTCAGGAATGGTTTTACTCAAAATTCTGGTCTGCATTCTTCTTTTCCCTTAAAAGCAAACAACAGAACTTAATTTAAAAAAAATCCAGAGAGCACTAAAAAGAGTACGTTTGCAATATACATTTGTAACACCTAAAATTTATTTTCTACAAAAGCAGACAATACTTTTACACAAATTGATGATGTAAGGGACTTCTTGAAAACACGTCACGGTACCTCACTACGTCCCCTCCTTCCCATCACTCACCTCAGGCAGGTGAGTCCAAACCTTGGCTTTGCCACTTTGTAAGGACAGGGATTGGTAGGTGTGGCAGAGGAGGAACTAACAGTTCATTTAACCTCTCGAAGGCTTCGTTTTGTCCTGCATAGAACTGTGACTACACTTACCTTGTGGGTGTTTATGAAAATTAAATGAGATGACCTAGATAGAGTAATTTAATACAATCCCTAGAAAATTAGTAGGTAGGTGCTCTGAAACTACTGTCTGTCTTTCCACTTTTCTCATATCTTCCCCTTTGAATTCACATCAAAAAACAAATTTTCTCTGCAAATGAATGTGTATGTTTCTGTTGTCAGAAAACAAAAACTCAGTTATTCAATGTAATTTCCTTCTCAGCTTTAGCTGCCAATAAACTGTAAGCCAAATCGATTGCTCAAGTCTTCGAATCTACTCAATTCTTATTCCTGCAAGACTCGACTTTCTTCTACATCTTTTATGTGAATGAGGACCAGTTTTCAATTAAATAATTTTATTCATATCAAAACGTTAAACATATAAATGCACATGTCAATTTAGGTACAAATCATGCATAGTGGGGAAGGCATTGCATTAAAGCATAAGGAAATACGAGACTCACTCACTAGCTTCTATGCTGAGAAATGTAATTTAATATTAATAGGCCTTAGTAAAATTAAATGATTTGTGAGACCATTCTAAATTATGCAATTACTCTGATCTTTAAATAGAGACACATTCAGAAAAGATATTATGCTCTATATAATTTTCTTACTGTCAAATTTTGAAGGCAGAAACGTAAAGTACATCTCAAGAAAATGTCTACTAATATTTCTGTTGAACATGTTTTTAGATAGCTGAAATTGAAGTAGAAAAGACTATTTAAATCTCCACAACTAATGCGACTATATTTTAGTGAAGAAAAACCATGCTTAAAAAAAAATCCCTTGAGAAGATTTGAACTTCCATTCTCTCCACCCAAAATCTGTGGTTTTCAAAACCACTGTCCAGTATAAGGAACATGGAGCAAAGAAGAAAGTACACTGGATAAATAAATTCTTGTAATTAGAACAAAAACAGCTATATAAAACTATAGTATTATTTTTATGAGGTCTTTAAATAAACAGCCACATATTTTTACATTCTTAAATAATTTAGTATTTTAAAACCTAAGCTATTTAAATCTTAAATTATGATACTATTTTAAATGATTTTATGCAAATAAATAATGTTTCATAAAAATTATAGTAAAAGGAAACCATTTTAGCATTAATTTATGTGTTTCTAATAACAGTGATAAATCATAACATTTATCCACGTTCCTTCTATATCAAATATGTTTTCCTGTATTGACATAGTTTACTCAGATACTTATTATCCCATCTTGTCAATAATACGTTTGACTTGATGTTGGGTGCTGTAATCATTTTCCTCTGTTACTGCTGCTGTTAACTACACAGAGAAAAATTAAATAAACATATCAGAATAAAAATGCATTTATTTATTCAATTCTCTATGTGAGTTCCCCTAACTTACTAAAAGCAAGTACTTCCAAGTATTATACCTTAAACAAAAAAACTTTACTTGTTTATTCTATAAATCAAAGTAATGCTAAATGTCCACATACCTGTTCTTCCCTTTGAACTGAGACCAATAATACATCATAGTCCTTTAACAGCGCACCCATC
The DNA here is from genome assembly GCA_004026885.1 of Lyroderma lyra. Taxonomy (NCBI): domain Eukaryota; kingdom Metazoa; phylum Chordata; class Mammalia; order Chiroptera; family Megadermatidae; genus Lyroderma; species Lyroderma lyra. Next base: position 19,876 of record PVJL010014292.1, on the reverse strand, counting down.
TGATAATCTGACTCTTGTGACCTTCTTAATGTACAGTTTTCTGGCTAGAGAAGCAGAAGTATCCATCCATGTCTGTAATACACTTTCTCTTACTGGAACCTATTTATTCAGTAGGTGGCTACTTGCAGGGAGGGAAGTATGTCACTAGCTAGAGAGTCTTCATAAATACTTAAAAACAATAGGCTTTCTACTATGACACCCTAAACCACATAATTGTATCCTTTTTTAATTACATTCATTTCATTTTCTCAAAATGGCCTCTAATACCTTTAAAACAGGTGTGCCAGATTAGTTGGAATTAAAAGCACAGAAAATATCAGACAGCACATCACGTGTTACCAGAATAGGCTAACTTCAAGTCTGACTTTCTCAGAGGAAGAAAAAGATAAAAAATAGTGTAAAAGAATGATCCTTTGTCTCAGATACGTATTATCTTAACAATATTTCAAGATACATGAAAATGTTTTAAATATAAATGAAATCCTGGCAACATTAAACTATAAATTAAGAAAAAAGAAAATCCAGGGTTAATTCATAATCCACCTCAAAATGATGTATTCAGGGTTTCATATGCTACTTCCTATGTTAAATGTCTTATTTCACATATGCTAACATCCAGGAGTAGCTGCAGGATATCAAATGCAAGAAGTGGACTGCATCCATTTTCGTCATCATTTGATACTAGGAAGTTAGGAAGAGCATATTGAAGCATGCTGGCTTAGAGAGCTGAAAACTCAGTTTCACCCTTGAGTCTGGCATTGACTGATTTCATAATGTTAACCTGTCACTTCACATTTCTGTACAATTATAACTTACTCAATGTTCTGTGTTTGTAAAACATAATCATAACTTGAAAGGAGTTAAATACAAACTAAATAGTTTCTTCCAGACACACACACACACACACACACACACACACACACACACACAAGCTTTAATGAAAAACTACTGCAGTTACATAATTCTGAGGAAGGCCAAAGGGCCACAACATCAAGGGAAGAGAACTCTAACAAAATCCTTAGCAGAATTCTCAGCGCAGATGGCAAACCACAAGAACCCTAGCCTGACACAGATCTTGCATGAGAACTTCAGACATGAGTGTTTCCCTCAAGTTGATGTTCCCAAACCAAAATTTATGACTGAATGATCTTCCTTTTTTTATAAAATCAGGGAACTTTAGAAACTAGAAGTTATTGGGAAATTATGGAAAAGTGGGTTATGAGAAGGGTGAACAACTTATCCCTCTTTGCCAGTGACTTTCCTGGCTTTTATACTGAAAGACTGAGATTTCAAGATACGTGACTTTCTGTTGTTTATTTGTATTTTTCCATGTAACCAGAGAATAAAAACCTATATCATTTAAGTGCTGTTAATTTGAACATCAACATTCAATCCTATATACTTTATTGTCATTAGCTCCTAATGGGCTTAATCCCTAATTTCCTGTCATTAACAACATCCTGCCCCATTCTACTCACCCAGGCCATTCTCACATACACACATCACACCCCTGAATGTGCACTCCTAGTTGGCAGAATGTATCAAATAACCAGTGATCTCAATTGAGAAGGAAACTACAACAATGGCTGAATTTGCTGGACCTAATTTTCAATATTAGAAAATAATGTATTCGATAATACATAATTAAATAATAATGAAGTTAGAAACAAAAACATGGAAGAGATAATGTTCATTATTTTAATTTTTTGAAGGCTATTTCAGCCCATTTTGAACTTGTAAGATACATCTGAGAACAGAACAAAACAGTCGTGTCCATATAATGACAAGAGGAAAAGAAGGTATCATTGTCATTTTGAACTACTACAAGTTTGTTTTCTCACAGTGACTTTTACATCAGGTTAGAGAAAAGCAACCTGAGAGGACTACTAACAACTGAGTGACAAGAAAAGAACTGGAACCATTGACATGGGATCAAAATATCCAGGTCCTAAACCCTGGAAACTGTAAATGTTACTTTATATGGCCAAAGGGACTTTGCAGATGTGAATAAATTAAGGATCTTGAGATTGAGAGATTATCCTGGATTATCCAAGTGGGCCCTAAATGCAGTAACAAATGTCTTTGTTTAAGAGGAGGGCAGAGGTAGATTTGATGCAAAAGAAGGCAAAGCGACACTTCTGGCTTTGAAAAAAAGGAAAAGGGCCAGGGCCAAGGAATGCAAAGAATGCAGTTCTAGACAGTGGAAAAGGCAAGAAAACAGAATTTTTCCTAGAACCTTCAAGAGAGCTCTTTGATTTCAGCCCAGGAAAGCTAAATTCAGACTTTTTTTCTTCCAGAACTGTGAAAAAATAAAGGTGTGTGTCTTAAGCAACCTAATTTGTGGAAATTGGTTACAGCAGTGATAGGAAACCAATGCAGACCATTCAATTAAAGAAGCGGGTAACATGACAGGGTTAGGAGACGGCAAGTGAAAAAAGGCCAAAAGATTGAATAAAAATAAGACAGCAAAATCTACTTTTTGAACAATGTTAGTATGATACTGAATGAAATTGTGAATTGAATAAATCTAGTTCCGGTCATTCCCATTGGACAAGGAAATTAACAACAGAAAATCCATGGCCCTTGCCACGAAGATATTCAGTTAAATTTTATTTGAAAATATTTACAATGTTGAGATGATGAAATAAGTGAGTCAAAGACATACATGTTACAGAAAATATATACCACATTTGAAATGAATAATTCTGTAGAAAATCATTAAAAACCAGGAAAAGCTATCTCTAAGTTCTCATAGATTCTGGGCAAATTCCCTGTAAAAAACAAACCAACAACAGATCTCTTTTTTACTGAAGTACTCACTAAAAACAAAAACAAAAATGCATAAAATATTAACAATCATAAAAGCAACAAATATTAGAGCAATAGAGTTCTCTTAATTGGTAATAATATACGACATTGACTGAAATATTTGCCTCTTTCTAAAAGGTTTATGATCTCATTTTGACAGACAATCAAAGGCAAACATGAGGAAAAATGCAAGTAAACTTGAGCTATATGTATGCTTAAAAGAAATAAACAGATTTGGTTAAAAAATTTATGAAAAGCCCTGCATATTATTGGCCAATATTGATAGATACTTTTTGTCTAGGGCTGCTTCTGTGCTAATGAAAATGTCTCAATACTCAATTAACTATGATAATGCAGATTAAGAAGAGAGCAGGCCTGACTGAAATTCTCAATGATGCTAGACATGTACATTTTCATTTTAGTGAAATGACATTTTTCATCCTGTTCCTCCCGCTTTCCCAGCCTAATCTATTAAAATCTGCTGACAAAAATAATGGCAATCCCAGATTTAAAAAAAAAAAAAAGGTATAATTTTTTTAAAGCCTAAAAGTGTTGCCAAAATAAGAAATTACTATATAAACAAAGCTGGAAATTCAGGGAAATAAACAGAATTCTGAAGTTGGGTATAGTCTAAAAGCATTTTTCTAATCTAAGTAAATAGAGTTCTTGTTTTCATAGTCCTTCATATAACTTCAGAGAGAAGACAACGATTTATGCCCTCCAAATGGTGGTTCTAATAGGAGATCCTCTATAATAAAACTGAGGTCCCAAAGAAGTTGTACCCTCAGAGTAAATGTGAAACAGAAGTAAACCAGATCACATTCCATTTCCAGGAACCAACAAAGAAAATGACCTTGGTACAAGAACATGGAGTGGGCTCTGGAAGACAAATTACAAAAGTTGTAAGTGTAGTCTGGCCCTCAAAAAGATCCGCAGTTCCGAATTACATTGCCTGTGGCACCCAAGATCATCTCAAGTCATTAAGTCAAAAAAGATTCCACAATATTTACTACCCGAAGTACCAGCCAGAAATAAGTGAGTGCTTTATCATCAACAGAAAATACATCTCCTCAGGTCTCATAAAAACTAAAAACTTTTTCCAAAAAAAAGTGACTCTTTATTAAAACTCAGAAACCAAAGAAGAAAAATTTGCCTTGACTGACAGCCAACAGAAATAATAGACAAGAGTGCTGCAAATATGTTGAATATTAAAATAATCAAGGACAAAATATTATTTTACTTGAAAATCCTTAAAGGAGTAAGAAATCAGTTTAAAATAATGTGTAGAGAATTTTAAAAATTAAAATTTAACAAAATAGATCCTCTAAAAAGAAAAAGTATAACTAAAATGTAAAACTAAATGGATACAAGTTATACATTAAAAACAGCTGAAGACAGAATTAATAAACTGGAAGGTGGGTTTAGTAGGAAGTTATCCCATATGCGACATTAGAAAAACAAAAAGAGGGAGTTCCCTGGTGGTATAGTGGCTTAAGGCTTCACCGCTGGTGCGGTCAGTGCTGTGCGGCCTGGGTTCGATTCCCAGTTAGGGAGCTACCCACATACCAGAAAGAAAAAAAAAAAGAAAAACAAAAAGATATGAAAGAGAATAGAAGGTAACATATGAAGTTAGAAGAATAAAGGTATATAGCATATATTATAATATTTAATTGAAGTATTGATAGAAATAAAGAGTAAGTACAGCAGAGTCAATATTTGTAGAAATATTGGATATTAATTTATAAAAAACATTGCCCATAGATTCAGAGAAACCAATAAATCTCAAGTAGGGAACCTTAAAAGAAACCTACATCAAGACTTACTACCATGAAACTGAAGAACACCAAAGATAATAGGAAAATCTGAAAAGCTGCCAAGTGAACAAACATATTACCTTAAAAAAAAGTAATAGATATACAACTATAATTTAGGGACAGCGTATTGATCTTCAATGTAATGTAAAGTAATTGCCAACCAAAAATATTTTACCCAGCAGAATTGATTTCAAGAATGAAGCATATATAATTTTCCAAAAAGAAAAACAAACAGAAAGTACCACCAATAAACTCTTACTAAAGGAAATCCTCAAAGCTGTATATCAAGCAGATGGCAAGTTATACCAGATACAAAGATAATAAAACTGAAGTAACATTGAACAAAAACTAATCTATGGTGAGTTTAAATCTACAGAATACATTTGAAATACATGAAAACAAAAGCATATAATAGGGGCAGATGGAAACTGGTTCAATGTGTAATAAGTTCCTTGTTATTAATGTTAGACTCTGATATGTTAAATGTGTCTTAGTAATTTTAGGAAAACCATTAAATGAAGAGATAATGTGTAAAATCTCCAAACTACTAGAGAAGAAAAATGGAATGAAAATAATCAACCCAAAGAAAGAAAAGAGAACCATAGAATACCTTCGACAAAGAGAAAAGTGTATATGATGTAATATAAAATAAGACTTAAAAGGGGCTCTAAAAAAATCAGGAATTATATTAATATATGAGGGGGCACCAAAAAAGGGAATTATTTTCTGGGGGGCAGGCCCCTTGTAATACAGGCTTCTCCTGCTAGGTCATTGTTCTAGGAACCCATCTGCATCTGTGTACCAGTTGTCATTGTTGTGAGAGGCTGCATTCTGCTTCAGGGAATTTTTTTGGGAGATTCTTTTCAAGACACTTGCCCATTTCATGTGGGGTGATTTACAGGAACAACGTGCAGCATGACAACGCACCTGCCCATACCGCACTGCGTGTTAAGCTATTTTTGACCAAAAATGGCATGCTTCCATGCCCCACCCTCCCTATTCACACAATCTCTCTCCAGGTGACTTTGTTTTGTTTCCCCAATGAAAAAAGTTTTCAAAGGGAAATGTTTTGCCGATTTGGAAGAGGTGAAACAAAAAATGGCAGAAGCACTAAAAGGCATCAGAATCAGAGAGTTTCAAAACTGTTTTGAGCAGTAGAAAAAGTGTCTTGATAGTTGCAGTGCACCAAACGGAGAGTACTTTGAAGGTGACTGAAGTTTAAACATGTAAGAATAAACATTCAATTTTTACAAATAAATTCTGGGTTTTGGGGGTCTCCCCTTATAAGCAGACCATATCCTTCACTTAAAAGACAAAGATTGCCTGAATAGTATTTTAAAATGCAGCCAAATGTTGTTATGAGAGACACAGTTAAAACTTAAGAAATAAGAGATTTGAGGGAGTTCCCTGGTGGTGTGGTGGTTTAAGGCTTCAGCGCTGTCAACGCTGCGGCCTGGGTTCGATTCCCAGCCAGGGAAATACCCCCATAAAATAAATAAATAAAATTATTCTTGGCCAAAGGCTCACAGCAGTTAAAAAAAAAAAATAGAAAGAAAGAAATTTGAAAATAAAAGGACAGAAAAATATATGCCAGATAAATTTTGACCAAAAGAATATTAGTACAGCAATTGATATGTTGTTACAAGATGAAAATATATCAACAAGCAATAAGCATTACTATAGGTAAAGATATTCACTGGATAATAAAATGTTCAATTCACCATAAACATTGAATAATTATAAATAAGTCCTCATGTGTACTTAATAATATTGCCTAAGGTATATAAAGAAAAAAAATGATGGAAGTCCGAAGAGAAATGGACACATCCACAATCATAATTAGTAATAGAATTTAACACATGTCTCTCAGTAATTGGTAAAATAGGCAGAAAAAAGTCAGTAAGGATAGAGATTTGGAAAACACAATCACCTAACTTGATCAATATAACTGATACTTAATAAATAGATGGTATTTTTTATTAATAAAAAAGAACTAGAACTATAATATGGGGGAAATATTTGCTACACATAAAATTAATAAAGAATTAGTATCCATATTATTTAATAAAGAACTTCTACAAATAAATTTTTAAAGAAAGGTAATACGATGGAAGAAAAAAAAAAGCACTGAAGAATTACCCTACAAAAGTGGTGGTTGTAATGGTGTCTTCTAGTATCTGCTGTGGGCATCACTCCTGTTGGCATGGGCTCCAAGCCAGGTTCTCCGGCCCTACTGAAGATTCTGTGAATCTAATGTTCTCTAATAAATTCTTTTAATGCTTAAAGAAGCCAAAGTAGATATCTGTTTTGTTTTTGTTTGTTTGAATACAAACTCTGAATGGCACAAATGTCAAGATGTGGCCTGTCAGCATTAGAGGCATCACTGACTCTGTATAAATTTACGTAAGGTGTGCCACCACTAGCTGATACCCATCTTGTCCTCACCTTTTCAAGCACCAGCAGGTACTAATTTGACTGTTTCCTTATTTTGTCTGCTTTGACTCCCCCTTTGCCACTCTTCCTAACATTAGTGTTTCGGTCTCTCCAGCAAGCCAACAAATTCAGAGTTGAGTATCCTCACAAATCACTTTGTGGAAGCAGCAACCCCTGTTTAAGCAGAGACTGTATTTTCTAAAACACACTGATCAGCCTTTACGGTAGCAGAGAGGCATCAAAGTGTGGGAAAAGGGATTGCTGAGAGCAATCAGAGACTATTGCAAAACAGAAAAACATCTACAAGACCACATCTTTCCCACAGTATCATATTTTTATTTTCTGAAAAAGTAGAACCATAAGAATCATTCTCTTTCTAGCCTCTTTTTTCCTAATAACCTTTTCTTCCCAGATACAAACTTGACCTCTTAATCTAAAATTCATGTTCCCAGAAACACTATGTTTGGCTATAATTCTAGAACAATTTGCCTACCAATTCAATCCTCTACTCTATGGCTATACTATCGCGTTCATCCAAGAAAGCCTACCGTCTTGGGTAAAAATAAAGCTCATTGACTATTAATACTACTGTCTTCTAAAACTGACGAAATAATAGAATAAACATAGCAGTTAAATTGACCCACCAGGGTAGGCAAGTCCTAATTAAATAGCTCGGTAGGCAGAACTAAATGCACATACTACATGCCCCTCACTCAGTGACATCTTTCCTACCTCCAAGTCATGGAGGCACTGTGTCTCCAGCCACATAAAGTGTTGTCCTGGTCGCCTTCTATTTATCTCCCATTACATATAGAACTCTGCTCCCTATTCCTTCAGGGCACTACCCTAATCTGTCTGCTAATTCAAATCATGATACATGCATAAACTCTCCATTATGCATGTGACCTATCCATCCTGGGCACGTCGATGTTAAGCAAAATGTAGTTTCTGTGTGATCTCTATTCTGTGCTCAGGAAATCCTCCGGCAGAGTCAGTCCTGACGAAAGCAGACTGTCCTTACACCTCTGGTCCTGAATTGAGTGAGGGAGCAGAAATCTTGTTTTCTCAGTCCAACTTCCTTTCTAGGTTTAGGTACTGGTTAGCAGAAGTGGTAAAACAGTGTGACCTCACAGGCACATGGTGATTTTGACCTGGTCTGTGAGGGGACAATGGGTATTTATATAGATTCAAGTTACACATTTAGATTCTTCCTGAGTACATACTTGGGTTATACACACTCTAGGATTCTTTCCTTTATGACTGCACCCTTTGTCTCATGCACAAATCCTTCCCACACCAGCTTGGACCTCTGCTCTGGTGGGTTTCATGACATTTGGGATGCCACCCCCAACTAATGTTTGCATGTGGTATTCCTCGTTATAGTGGCATTACCACAAGGAAGATTCCGGCTGCCTGGAGATGTCCTATGGATTCTGCCCCATGCAGTCACTACGGAAACCTTCATCGCACTAATCGCGTCCTGTGTTTTTACATTCACGAACTGCTGTGATCAAAACATGGAAATATTTTACCCTTGGTACCTGGTTTCTCTCTGTGTGTTGTTATTGTTGATGTATATTTTTGTTTTTGTTATTATTCTAGTTTTTTCCACTTTCTTCTTTTCCTCAAGGTGGGGCTGAACTATATAGTCCCCTTGAATTTATTAATGACTCTTTAGCTTTTAAAAAAATTTCCACTAGCTAACCTTTTATGCCTTCCATTCCCCTTATGAAATACATTTCCTGTCTGAATTTCACTTCTGATCATTTCTCACAGTTCACCATGCCTCCGTCTCTGAAAGGATCTTTTTATTCCTTATTGTCTTTCCATCTAAAAAAAAAGAGTGTATTGTAGTTTTTATTTGCATGTCCTTGCTTCAGATTTTTTTCACAATATTTTGCTACATCAGTTCAACACTAATAGAAAAAAACCAAGATATCCTATTATTCTAATCCCCTTATTAAACTACATAAAATATGAATCTCCTAATTCATCCTTTCAAAGTATAGAATACTTTCAACAAGGCCTATGTGTTTCATTGGGAAGCAATACTTTTTAAACCCTGCAGACTTGACCTTCTCTTGCTTCCTGTTTCTAAATGTGTCACGTTCCATTTCATGGTTCTCAGTATATTTTTCATTGCTTGTGTCAGAATAAATTCAAGCTTTCTTGATATTTGGTGGCTTTCATGTAATTTCTACTTGGGGATCATCTCTGGGTAGGAACATAAATATCCTGCAGATTAAATACTTTTGCTTCTCTAATTAGTATTTGAATCAGGTTTTCTATACATGTTAAAATCCTTAGGACTCAAATAAATGCAACTTTTCTTTTTTTAATATCCAGGATCTGGGCAAATGGTAAAATAAGACAAGAAGTGTTAGATGAAAGAACAAAATACTATATTTCTGAAAATGTAATACCTTATGGATTGTGAGGCACTTTGCAACTTCAGAAGTGATGAGTGAGAAGTAGTCCATCATAGTTGTTCAAATGCGCTAGCACATGTATTCCAGAAAAAGGGTAGAACAAACATACAATATGATTTCTATTTGGGAGAAGGTGTTCTTACTAATAAGGAATCACAGAATCAGACTCCCCTGCAGTCACAGGCACCATTGGCCTGGAGCAGGCCTCCCTCTCCCGTGGGGACGGAGGGTTGGCGCAGCCCAGGTAAGATTTCTGCCCTAAGGAACAGAAAACACTCACACCTTCCTGGCAATCTACTCCTTAGAGTAGATTACAGGAGGAGAGGCTGGGCTTCAGATGTCCATTTCTCCTTCTAGTCTCAACAGTCTAGCTCAGTGGTTCTCAACCTGTGGGTCACGACCCCTTTGGGGGTCAAACGACCCTTTCACAGGGGTCGCCTAAGACCATCAGAAAACATATTTCCGATGGTCTTAGGAACCGACACACTGCTCCTCTATCCGTCTCCAGGCAGGTCCGCCCACATGCAGATAGGCCCACTTACAAGTACCCGGCGTGATGACATCATCGTGCCAACCCCATCACAGGGGTATGTGACAGGGTTGGCGCCATAATGTACTTATGCAGACCAGTCACATGTGTGTAGAGAGCAGCTACTGTGTAGAAAGCAGCTGCTGTGTTGAAAGCAGCTACTCTGTTAAAAGCAGCTACACCATGCTTCAAGACAAAATTTCATTTATTTGTAATTAGAAATAAATATTTCACAATATATAATTACATATTGTTTTTGTGATTAATCACTATGCTTTAATTATGTTCAATTTATAACAATGAAAATACATCCTGCAAATCAGATATTTACATTATGATTCATAACAGTAGCAAAATTACAGTTATGAAGTAGCAACAAAAATAATTTTATGGTTGGGGGTCACATGAGGAACTGTATTAAAGGATCATGGCATTAGGAAGGTTGAGAACCACCACCTAGCTCTCCCTGCCCTTTTGCCCCAGGCAAAGAAGGATTAAAGGCAAGGAGACCAGGAATGTTCCAGCAAGAGTTACTTCTTCTATATGGAAGAAAATATCAGGAATGAGGAATAAACATTTCCTCCCTGTCTCACGACAAGTCCTTCTCAAAAAAAAAAAAAAGAAAAAAAGTAACTTTCCACATAAACTGCCTCCAAGAAGCTCCACTAAAGGCATCCACAAACCAAATGAGCCCCAAGAAGAAGTCGTGAGGTTGAAGTGACTAGAGATTGTTTTTAGGGGCACAACTCCAGCTCTCCATAGAAACATATAGAAGGCAGTTCCTCTCCCTCCCCCCTCCCCAAAAGGGGCAAAAATTACAAGCACCTTCCCTGATTATTACCCTCTTGCCACACCACTGTCTTGGTCCCAGTTCTCTCTATAAACGTTATTTCCAGACAACCACATGGCATTTCACAATACTATTAAACTTGGTCTCATAGAGGACTACCACAATTTTACAGGCTGAGTAACCAAAGTACAAGTCACTATACTAGTCCACAAGTGAGTGCTGATGATTTCCTTACAGAAAACACAGCGAACACCAAACAAACACTGTGCAGAATTCCTCCATAGTTCATATGTCTTTCTGTATTTCCATTTTCTGTTTAAAAAGTGCATCTCTGTATTTTGCATTCCTTTGATTGACTAAAAATCACATAAAAATTACAGTGTAGATACCATGCTAAGTGGAATTAGTCAGACTGAGAAAGACAAATACCATATGATCTCACTTATGTGTGGAATTTAAAGAACAGAATAAATAATCAAAATAGAAAAAATTTTTTGGACACAGAAAATAGTTTGGTAGTTGCCAGAGGGAAAGGGAGGGGGTGAGGAAGAAGGGAGGGGGTGAGGAAGAAGGGAGGGGGAGAGGAAGAAGGGAGGGGGATTCAAATATATGATGATGGAAAAAGGAATTACTACAGGTAGTGAGAACACAACGCAACATGTAGACTGTGTGAAGAACTGTACACCTGGAACCTGTGTAATTTTGCTGACCAATATCACCCCAATAAATGTAATTTCAAAAATTACAGTGTAAGTATGATGCCATTTGATTATACAATAAGTAGCATCTCCTATGACTTTAGAAACTCAAGTACATTACAAATACTTGTTATCATTTTGTGTTAGTTTCCCTATTTTAGTGGAATCACGGCTATATAGCTTCTTTAACCTTCCACCTAGGTATAATTTTTATCTCTCTGATGCTTAAATTGTTACAGAGTGGCCACTCACAGGCTGCTTTTTATGCGGGCTTCTTTGTCCTTTCCCAAGCAACTCCACATATCTCTGAAAATATCTTTGCTTTCTTGCAATAAGATATTTCACATCCATATTTATTTGTTCTGCCCAAAGGTAAGATATTAGCTATTCTCCCAGGAGTTCTGGTTGCCTTAGAAAGTGACTGAGGGTCAAGAATGGCATGAAAATAATTTTCATTGAGGATCTGCCATACAGAGTAACTAAAAAAAAAAAAAATGATTGGAGGAATATTACCTTTAGGTTATGAGTTGACATTGACATTTTCAAATTACCTCTATCTTTACATAGTTAAATTTTTTTGGTAATATTTAACTTGTTTTAGTAAAAATGCTTAATAATCCTATTGTTCTGTCCTTTTGACTGCCACATTTTACCCCCTTTGCCCACTATTCTTCATGTGCCATTTTCTATACTAGGTCCTACCAAGCCCCCTTCACCCTAAAAAGTATATATATATTCCAATCTTTCTAACTGATTCTCAGCCAGTGCATCTTGGAAGTGACTCTAGAGTATGCAGGTCAAGATGATTCTATGTGTCAGTGTCATCTGAAAACATTTCTCTTGATTTGGAAATGAAAAGAAAATGGCAATTTAACTCAGGGAGACCAGATCATTTGAAAACAAAAGTGCTTAAACACAGGGCATGGAGTCACTCTATTCACTTAATCAAAGACAGTATTGAAAAACAGAGTATTGTGCAATATCCACTCTCACAGTGTTCTTCCAGCAGCTCCACTGACTTCCTCCCCTTCTGTTTTTTCTTCTTTTACTACTTTGTCATTGGCATTTTGATTACTGAGGTCAAACCAGGCACGCTTCCAAATTTGCCTTTCATTTAAATAGCTGCCATTTCCATTACAAGCAATTTCAGAGGTTTTTCACATATCCCAGAAGTTTTCTTTCTAGGTGTGTACAAGCAAAAATAAATTGAGAATGTTAGATAGAGAATTAAAAAATTATAGTGTAAGTACATAAAATTTTTAATAGATTGAAACATGCCAAATCTGGGGTTACTGAGTACTTGCTGCAGAAACAAAACCAACAGTCATCGCTGAAAAATTAAAACTATTGAAATATAGTCTATCAGGAAAGACATCCACATATTCTGAATTGTAACATCAGAAAAAGAAGTGTGATGCTCCCTCTTAAGTAAACACTGACATCTCTGAAAGCCAATTAATTTTATATCAAGTAACTTGAATATGTTTGGGAAAATCATAGGACCTCAAGGTCAGACTATATTACTGTAAGGAAAACAATGTGGCATGCACATTTCAAAACAGGGACTCTTGGGCCCAAGCCTCCCCTTGGTGTGGAAATGGGCCAAGGTTACGAGTTGGGGCTGAAGGATGAGGTGCTTCATGTCAGATACGTTGTCTCATGTGTGCAAATTGTCCAGTGGCCTCAGCATGCATCCCATGTTATGCTAGGCAGACGTGACGACCAGGGTGTGCTCCAGAGTCATGTATACTGAGTATGGGGACGATGGAGCACTTCACTCCTTCTCAGCTGCAGCTTATCAGCACTGCAAAGCTGATGGGCTCCTGTGATCTCTCCTCTGCAATGTTGCCACCCTCTATTTTGGGGTGGGGGGTGGCCTCCCCTTCCCTCATTCAGCTCCACCACTCCTAACAATATATGGCAGAAGCTGCTCCAAACCTCTAAATCTTGCCAGTTTGAATAAAAGATAATGTAGTAGGGACTTCGGGTTCCTGCCACGGAGCTTTGGTGAAACCTGTTGGCTGCAAGTATAGGTATGTGTCCATCCTTTTATTTTGGAATGGTGTCTCTGCTTGAATAGGGCTAGGTGTTAAAGTCAGAATATCAGGCAAAAATTGGGTATAATCCAAATGACCCTTTAAAAATCCCCGTTAGCATCCTTAAATCTCCAGGACAGGAGCCCTTGAACTCTGAAAAGAGCATGATTGTTCGTTTGTTTCTGCATTTTAGTTAATCCTTCTTTTCCTATTGAAAGTGAAGACCAAGAGACATTGTTTGAAGAGGAGAAAAGCAAGGAAATTTTTTAAAAATGAAATTTTCTTCTTTTTAGTTTAATGCAATTAGTTTAAAAGGACATAAGATGCTATTCAGTTATTTGACAGATGTTTACTGATCACTCTTTAGGTTCTGGGGATACACTGCTAAATCAAACATGAAACTTATAAAACATATCTATAATGGCAACTAGAGTTCATAGATTCCTAGTTTTATTAAAGGAACTTAAAAAGAATTTTTTACTTTGTTTCAGAGGAGATGACTTAGAAATATTAATTTGCTGTTTTTAATAAGCCACTTGTGTTGTATTTCTATGTTTTGTTTTGTTTTGTTTTCATGCAATGCCATGCTGAGTAGAAAAACAATCCAGTTTATCAGGGTTATATTAGCAGACTGCATTGCATATTGTAGGTAATCATGGGCACCCACTGATTTTATTGTACTCAACCAACAACTCTTCACATATACACACACATTCACATACATGAACACATTATCTATGTGGTCTGACAATTAAGTTCATGAACTCATCCTAGAAAAAGTATTACATACCTCATTGCTGAATATCACTACAGTCACCTTTGAAGTACTCCCCTTGGGAAGTTATGCACCGACGCCAGTGCCTAGTCCACCCTTCAAAGCAACTTTGGAACTCTTTTTCTGGAATGGCCGTCAGAGCTGTCATCACATGATCCTTGATGTTCTGAATGTCATCAAAATGTCTTTCTTTCAATATTTTCTTTATTTTGGGATAAAGAAAAAGGTCATTGGGGGCCAGATTAGGTGAGTAGGGAGGGTGTTTTAATACGGATATCTGTGTACTGGCTAAAAACTCCCTCACAGACAGTGCCCTGTGAGCTGGTGCATTGTCTTCACGCAAGAGTCATGAGTTGTGATGAAAAGTTCAGGTCTATTTCATCTAACTTTTTCAGGCAGCCTTTTTAGCATTTCAAATTGAAAACTTGGTGGACTGTCCAGTTGGTACAGACTCATAATAAACCATCCCTTTGATATCAAAACAAGGTTAGCAACAACATTTTGACTCTTGACTGACAGAACTTTTTTGGTCCTGGAGAATTGGGTGACTTCCATTGTGCACTTTGATACTTTGTTTCAGGATCATACTGGTACACCCATGTTGCATCACCAGTGATAACACAGCACAAAACATTGTCTTGCCTCCCCAAAAGGGCTTGGTAAACTTGGACTCTCCTTTGCTTTTGTTCCTATGTGAGTTCCTTCAGGACCATTCTTGCACACACCTTTCTCATGCGAATGTTTTCAGTTAAGATTTATCTAACTGCTTCTCTATTGAAGTTTACTTGGTCTCCTATGCTTCTCACAGCCCACAATTTTAATGCACAATTTAATGAATTTTTGCAATGTTTTCACCAGTTCTGCTTGTGACTGGCTGCCATGACCTCTATCAGTGACACTTTCTCTCCCCTCAGAAAAATGTTTAATCCATTTGTACACTGCTGTTTTCTTCATGGCATTATCCCCATAAACTTGGACTAACAGGTCCCTGAGTTCACTTCCACTCTTGCCAAGTTTAACAAGAAAATTAATGTTTGTTTCTTGCTCTAATTCATCCATTTCCAAGTGGTGTTATGCATATTCCCAGGGTATATGCTGGGACTGTCAGGGGTATGTGAAAAATAATCAGTAATGGTGAAAAACCATTAAAAAAGTGCAAAATGTTAGTTATGGAACAATAAATGTTAAGTTTGAATCATCGTTAATGGAGACACTTCAAAATCAGATCACATTAGCAAATAATGATTGGTGAGGGCGTGACTATGAACCCTTACCCCAAACTGCTCTTCTCCCAGCCATTACCTACAATTTCAGAACAATCCACTTTTTGATGCTTCTAGAACTTCCCCAAACATATAAATACATCTATAGCCAGACTGTTCGATCAGTTAGTTTAGTTATTGACTGAGTGTGTTGTCTTTAACCACGACTCTTTTCAACTACTTTTTTATTTAATGTTTAATATAATTTCAGTTATTATTGTCAATGATTTTTAAGTATGTTAGCTATGGATCAGTGGTTGAATACAGGAATGGTTAAAAAACCCAAACTTGATGTGGATTATAACCTGTTGCCAAGTACTTTTCCATACCTGTCCGCAGTTATGAGCACACCCACACTGGGAGACAATAAAAAGGTGCGTGCCTCAGGTACTACACAGAAGAAAAGGAAATCCTCTGAAGAGTATATTAACTATGCGGTTTCATTTGTAGGTGATAATGGCTGTCCTAAGCCTTTGTGTGTTGTGTGTGGGGAAATACTATCCAAGGGTTGCATGAAACCTCCTCTACTCATGCGACATTTAGAAACTAAACATCCTATGTATTAAAAAAAAACCAAAACATTATTTTTGGCACTTAGAAAAGCATCCAACTCTTACTTCATATGTGATGTCAGGAAAGTGAGACGACGAGAAATCAATTGAGGCTTCATTACCATATTGATCATCGCACAGCTAAATGTGGTAAAACCACACCATAGCTGAAGATTCAGTTTCTCCTTATGATAAGGATACCTTCTTCTTCTTCTTTTTTTTTTTTTTTTGTATGTTTCAGGAAGAATATGTCTGTAAAATCAGAACTATCTCTTTTTCAAGCAATACAGTATCTCAACAAACACGAAAATATCTGACGGTGTTGAAGCTGTAGTAGAAGATAGAGTTAGAAAAAGTCAATTATTTTACATCCAGGTCGATGAAAGTGCAGATGTTGCTGATTTATCTATTTTGCTCATCATCACATGGTACTTGGTAGAAAATAAAATTGAGGAAAACCTGTTGCTTTGTACCCATTGACAGAGTGCACCACAGGTGAAGACACTTTTAATCCAATCAGTGGTTATTTAATTGAGAAGGGCATTAGTTGGTCGAGTTGTTGTGGTGTACGCACAGAGACAAGCCTACGTCAGGTTGTTTATAGGCCGATGCAGCTGAATTAAAGAAGTAGCTCCCCAAGTACCATGGAGTCATGGCTGTATTCATAGACAAAGTCTTACATCCAAGCCTCTTCCTAGTGAACAGAAAGATGTTCTAGATGAGGCTGTAAGAGTTGTAAATTTTACGAAGCCACAACCATGAAACTCCAGATTGTTTAAAGTGCTGTGTGAAGAACTGAACAGCATTCCCAGCACGTTACTTTTGCATCTGGTGGCTATCTGTGGGCAAAGTAGGATATGGATGTTTGAACTTAGACATGAGGTCCTATTTCCTTTTGAAGACCATTTCCCTCTTGCTCCAAAGTTTCAGGACAGTGTTGACTTCAAAGTCTTGTATGTTTTATCAGATATTTTTCTAGAAATAAACAAACTTAACTTGGGACTTCAAAACAGGTCAATCACTATGTTTAAAGTAACCAATAAAATTGAGTCAATGATTTAAAAACTGGACTTTTGGAAAGTGTGTACTGAAAGAGGTCAGCCCGAAGCTTTTGAAACTCTGTGCAACTTCTTATCTGAGAATGACTTGCACCTATTCCAAAACGTGAAAGAGAATATTGGAAGTCACTTGGAAGGTATCAAAGTATCCTTTTATAAGTACTTCCCTTAAAGTGGAAAAGGAAACAATTAGATTGCAGGTCCCTTCAATGAAGAATTCTTCAAAGAGGTTAAACTATCTATCCATCAATGAAAAAGAGCAGTTAATCAAACTTTCAACTGATTCTTCTTTAAATTCTCATTTTAAAAGAAAGCATCTTATTCTGGGTAGATGTCAGTGAGGAATATGAAGAGCTCAGTGAGAAGGCACTCAAATACCCCTTGGCAATTACTAATACTGAACTACAGGAGAGAGTTTTTTCTTCTTACACCTTCATAAAAAGTAAGTACTGCGACAAGCTTAATGCAAGTACGAATTTAAGACTGTATCTTGCATCTTTTGAACCTGATTTCAAGAAACTAAGTGCATCAAAGCAAGCTCAATGATCTCACTAACAATGTTTCAGTTGGCTAGTGATCTGCCTAACAATTATTACAGACTTTTCAGATAACACAAATAAATATTAAAAATAGATTAAAAGTGTGTTAAATACTTGATCATCATTGTCATCATTTAACTGTGTTATGAATATTGTAAAATTAAATCTGTGGTTTGTACTTTTAGTGTAGTAATTCTTCTTTCCTAACTTATATCATTTCCACTATTTTACATGAATATAGGCACTGAACAAAAGTGTCAGTATTTAAAAACATCTAACAACAAGGGGTACAATTTATAGGAATGAATTGAAAAAGGGTACACAAGTAGAAAAAGGTTGGGAACCCCTGCTCTAATTGAAGCTCCAGCATTCTCATAATGGCATACAAGAACAGTCAACGACAACAAATAGTGCCACTCGGCAAGAAACAGCCACCGCTGTGAGACACAGCCACACCAAGGTTGGACACCTCACCGAGTTGTTCGTACAGCGCTGCCGACGTAAGCACATTGTCAGACCTCGCAGAGTACTAGTCCTCATGGTCTCTCTTTAATGTAGAAAAAGAGGAAGATACTATATTTTCAGTGTAGAATTCACCTAACTCATCATCCATTTCTAAAATTGCTCTGAGACCTGCTTTCGGGGCAGAGATGCCAGTAGCTCCCTGTGAATAACCCAGCAGCTACCATTGGTAACGTTCTCTAAGGGTCACTATTAAATTCGTATGGCCCTTGTCCACTTCTGCCAGGGTTGTTTTTGACAGCAGTTGTGCCCTGTTCTGCCACCACACCCTGTACCTATACCACACCCAGAGTTTAAATAACCATGCTGACCAGACACGAGGCTGCCTCCCTCTCATAATTGCCTTCCATTCAGTAATGAGACAGGTAAGCCCACCATAGAGTATAAAGAATATTTAGGACTCCTACGGAGAAAAAATGTTTCTGATAAGAACATGTTTTGCATTCTCCCCGCTTCGACCATGAATTACTACTAAATACGTTCTGTGTTACTGAAGTAATTGATTTACAAAACAGCTTTTATGAAGCACATACAAACTCACTCTTTTGCCAAATATGAAAGATTTTCTAATGGCAACAGTTTGGTGAAGCAAAAAGCCTGCTGAGTTGAAAAGCAAATCCAGCTATCTGATTAATTGATTTTGACCTCATAAATATTGTACTTTGGGGGCTCTAATGGAACTTCCTGAGGGTAAATTGTATGGTTCACCTCATTCATTTATATCTCTGGCTGACAGATGTGCATTATAAAATGTCACTGAATATGCTGGCGATAAATGAGGTGTAACATTAGCATCTTGATTCTGCACTGGGATTTTTATGGAACACTTTTGTTAAATGATTTCAACAGTAGCAAAAGTATTAAAATATTATTCAGTATACATTGTGCTTTCTATTTTAATCCACCCCCATCAATTCACATTGATCTTCTTATAAGTAAAATTTCTGCATTTATAAAACCGATTTTTTTATAGTGTGCTCTCTTTCCCACATAATGAACAATTGTTGACTTTCAGTAAGAAAAAATTTTGCACATTCTACTGTTGTGCTATTAATACCCTTTATTTGCACAAATGAAGAATGTGATGTAAAATTTCAAACCTCAATATGAGGCAGAACTCAAGAAATATATCACAAATTGATAGTCTTGCTTAGAATTTAAAATTTCAGTTTCATGATAATGTGACAGAAGTTATTTCATTTAAAGAAACATTATAAATGCTAAAAATTGAGATAATGAAAGCAAAGACAAAGCAATTTTACACAATACTATGACATCTTCTAACACAGCAGTATATTTCATGCTTTCTTACTAAAATCTCCTTGAGAAAAACGTACTTCGCATGTCCTGTGAACCTATAAAGTATGAACATTAATCTTGGAATGAAATGATAATTATTTTAAAGACAACTTAGCTTCAGAAAAAGGTTAAAAAGGGAACTAGCGTATCTGCCAAATGCAGCAATTTAATAATGTACCTGGGTGCCATTATTCTCTTTTGTTTGAGCTCCTGGAACTCGGGAACTCGGGGGGGGGGGGGGAAAAAATTTATTTTCCAAAAGTTAAATTAGAAAAATCATTGAGTTCTTTCCATGAGTAAAAAAAAAAAAAAAAAAAAAAGGATTTTTATATT
>PVJL010014291.1:5701-28742 GCA_004026885.1 Lyroderma lyra | reverse complement strand
CCGCCCCGCCGCCCCGCCGCCCCGCCGCCCCGCCTGTTGGCTCCGTACGGCTGGACTTGGGAAGCACTTACCGGCCAGCGTGACTGCGAGGAGAGCCGACTGTCCCGTTTCCGATCGGCTCCCCCTTCCCAGTGAAACGTCCCCCGAGTTGGGAGCTTGGTTGTCCCTGGACATATCCACGGGGACTGGCCGGAGTGTTCCTCCTTTAAAACAGACGGTTCTGTGTCAGGGCAGGTTACGGGGCACCGGTGAGTCTACTTGCCTTTGCAAAGCACCCCGGCCGCCCTGACAGACGCTGCAGAGCAAACGTTGGTCCCCGGCGAGTCACGCTTCCGTGTGGGGTGACAGTACACGGAATGGACATGGCCTGAAGCCAGCTGGGCCGGACTGTGACCTCAGAGGCACCTTGGTGAATAAGGGCTCCCGATGCAGCCTGGCAGGTGGTCTTGAAAAATGTTAGGACTCACTCCCTTAAGGTCGCCTGGTATTTGAGAACGGGAACGAAATACAATGAAATCAATGTAGTAAAATGGTATGGATCGTTGGAATGACCTACACAAAACAATCCGTGTCACCGGTGGCATTCCAAGCCTTCCACCCCCAGCGCATGGTAGCGTCCGGAGGTACAGAGAGGATGGGGCTGGGCAGTCCAGTCACCCAACCCTGGGCCCCTCAAACCCACCACCTCATTCACAGGTCACGGCAGCCATGTCTGCGTGTTCCTTCCTTCCAGGGACTTCCAGGGACACAGTAGTGCCATCTGCTTGTACTGAGAGTCTGACCCCGGCGTGCCCGTCACCCCAGGCACTGGGTCTGTCCCAACGCCTGGTTATTTGGCCAAGCGCTAGAATTTAACGTGCGGACACGCACACACGCGCCCCACACCACCACGTCTCATTGGCGTGCACGACGTGGATGTACTTATTGTTCTTTCCCACTTGGTAAAACCCAACTCGTCAAGCAAACCTTCACGCCACATGGGAGCAACTCTTCCTTGAATTTGTTCTGCGATCACCCAGCCCCACAGCCTCCTGTCTGCTGATTCCGGCATCGCGGTCATCCTCTCCTGTCGGGCGAGACCGCTGCGTCCCTGGGAAGAGGGGTGGGAGAGGACAGACCGGAGAGAGGCTGCACCACCGAGAACAGCTGCTGGAGACCGGGGGTAATGACCTGAAACAGCCCGACTGTGACTCTCCCCAGCCCTGAGGACAGTCACAGGCCTCCTCCTGACACGGGCACCCCTCAGTGGACGAGGAAAATGTCCAATTTTCTAGAGAACTTCAGTGGTGTTCCGAGGGTGAGCAGGCTGTAGGAAGGAGCCCCTCGTAATTCAGAAGCAGCGGAACCTAAGTGGAGTTGCGCAGCTCACCCTAACTTCACAGCAAGAAGAGATGCCCAAGGAACCTTCCACCCTTCATTCCCTCCCGTGGTCATGCGGTACTCACACGTCACACTGCCGAGTTCTCTGCCTTTCCACAGCTAGGACTCTCGTGTTATAAAGATTTGGGGATCCCCACAGTGTAGTAGCAATCTCAAGAGATACAGAGACGAACAAGAATCCAACAATGTCCTTTAAATGGTTAGAGCATGAGACACTGAATGTTCAACCCACTGAGGACACAATGAATGGTAAAACATGATAAAATTCATTAAGAAACTCACAGTGAGAATGAAAGACCTGAAAATAATCACATGATAATGAGATGATCACAATAAAGGTGCTACCACACCCTGTAAGAGTTGGGTCTCATTATTGCAAAGTAGCATTTTAAATGTGTTGCGGAATCCCAGTGTGTGAGAGCCTGTGTAGTGAGCCCCGTGCTGCAGCCATGAATAATTTTGAAATGAATTGGTGCTGAATTTATGCATTTCGTAAATTTGAATGTTTGCATATTGGTGTTTCTTGAAGTGGGAGACATGTTTAGAAATCACTGTATTTTGCAACCAAATTATTTTTGAATAAGAGCTAATTATGTTTATATTTGTTATTAAGATATGTGGAAACATGCTATGAATGGTCATATTAACCACAACAGCCAAATGTGAAGACCCATTTAGCACTATTCAAATCCAAATTCAGTGCCAAGGCAGTTTATTTGTGATGCAAACACGTCTCTGACTTATATGTGCTAAATAGGGTAAACCAAGCTATGAGCTAGTTGGAAAAACAATGCGACAATCAAGAAGTGAAAATTTTGCTTTGATGACTTTTGAAATCTGCAAAAAGTGACAGAGTATTTCCCATTTAGGCAGGAACTTCTTTATTCTATTTAAGACACACCGAAATGTTCCTTAAGGCTTAGAAAAGACATGAATGACTGCCAAAGTTTGTTCATAGGTCAACTTAGAGCTGCAAATAATCAGACCTACTTGGGAAGAGACTGGTTTCCATGCATCCATCCATCCACTTATCCATCCATTGATCCATCCATCTGTCCATCTGTCCATTTATCCAGTCATTCGTCTATTCATTCCTCCATCTGTCCATCCATCCATCCATCCATCCATCCATCCGTCCATCCATTTCACAAATATTTAATGAAAGTATTCTGCCCCAGGCCATGTACCAGGTGCTAGGAATCCACAGAGGTGAATAAGATAAAATCCTCGCCCTTAAGAATTGCTCACAGCTGGTCAATGGATTTCCTAAATTGTGGCTCCATCACTCCCTGCAGAAGCTGTGCCCAGGTGTCGTGTTTTGTTGTTGTTGTGGGGGGGGGCAGGGCTGGGGGTGGGGGTGGTTCCCTGGCGGGGAATCGAACCCAGGCTGCAGCGTTGACAGCGCGGAAGCCCAGCCAGGGAACCCCCAGGTGTCATGTTTAAAAACACAGATACTGGGCACTCACCCTGGACTTACCTAATCAGAGTATGTTGGGCTGCCTTTGTCACAAGTACCCCAAATATTCTTAGCAATGCTAAATTTTCAGAATTAAACTCTGGGAAGACTTTGAAGTAAGAACAAATAATTACATTTCATTGTGCTGCCGGAGAGACGTGTTAAGGTGTTCGGCAAAAGCTGAGGAAAGAGGACGCACTCAGATCCCGTGAAATAAAGACCCTTTGTCAGCAAGAGATAACAGCTTGGGTCCTACACACAGGAGCTGCTCAAAGCAATCCCACGCGCCCTGTAAAAAATCTAATGGCAAAACAGGCATTTCATTTAACTCGGTACACGTGTTTGGCTTTTGTGAAACAACTTTTCTCGTAAACGGAAAGCTGCGGCGCGCAGAAAAGAACCCACCTGGAGATCTTAAAGATCCATCTTCTGAGGTTGGAAATCTTAGTGAGAGAACCTGTGGGGAGCGGCCCGGTCGGCAGATGTGAATCACCACCGTCAGCATCTAGGTCGGGCGTAGGTGTGCGTGTGGGCAGGTGTGCGTGTGGGCAGGTGTGCGCGTGGGCAGGTGTGCGCGTGGGCAGGTGTGCGCATGGGCAGGTGTGCGTGTGGGCAGGTGCACGGAGACTTCCTTCTCCTGGCGCAGGAGGCAGAGGGATCGATCTGTGCGGTGCATGTATCTCAGCCTCAGACAGGGCTGATGGCACCCGCTCACAGCAGTCAAGGCATTTCCCGAAGTATTTTCAGATGTGTGTCGCCCCAAATAGGGCCTGATGTCTTCCACACTACGTCATTAAGGAATTAATCCATGAGACTGAGAACTAGTCTGTTTGCTGCAGACCTACTGACCAACCAGCCCACAGCCCGCACTGCCCCTTCCTCCAGAACCTTCCCACGCCACAGCCACCACAGGAAGGTGGGCGGGGACGGCAGTGAGCCTGCCTCTGGTCCTGGTCTCGCCCATCCAAAAGGCGACAGGCATATTCTCACAGAAGTAAGTGTCGTCATCCCTGCAGCCTGCCCATTCCCACTGGATCCAATACACTGACGTGGGAGCATTTCCACTGCGAGTTCGTCTGCACTTGGGATAAGGTGCTGGAGACCTCGCCGCCCATTTATTTCACATGGTCAGTGGCACAGGGAGCAGGGGACTGCACTTGGGGTCAGGCCACCTTCGTGCCCCTGCAAATCAGAACTGGCTGTCCCTTAGCAGAAAGCCTGAGGGGAGGGAGTGACAGACAGAGGCGTGACCTCCAACAGGTGACATCTGTGTCCTTGGAAATCAGCAGCTCCTCCTGCTAGGGCACAGCCACCAGTGTCCCTCTGCCCTGGGACACTTTCTAGTTGGTGACCCGCCTCCCCAGCTGTCACCTTCCCACCCTGACCCCAATCTCCTGCGCACACTCCTGTCTCCCTGGGTGACGGCCTCTCTGTCAATCACACACTTTAGGGCAAGCATTTCACAAGTATTATGTCTTAGCATGATGACATGTATGCTGAGATGGCCACCAGCCACCTCAGGGTTACACCCCACGGGGAGGCCATCTGCACAGCCCGTATCTCTGCCCCCTGACGCCCCGCGTGACCTTGGGCACTTTGCTCCCCAATCCGTCTTGTAAGATGGGAAAGCAGGAGGGCAGCGGCGAGGACCAATGACAGCTCCCGGGGCACACGGGGACACCCTGTCCTTCCCAGCAACGCCTAACTGTTGTGTAACATCAGATGACTCCAAAGTAAGCAATTATGGCACCAAAGCGAATCACAGCGAGGGGAAAGCCAGTAAAAATTGAGTAAACTCAGCTCCGCCCGGGGCACTTCTAACGAGCGTGGCAATCGGAGGAGGAAAACCGCACACCAAGCGCTTCCCTTAATGAGCTGAGCGACGTGCAGCCCGAGCTGGTCACTTACAGTGCAGTTAGGTGTCAGCAGAAGGGACGCACGGGGCCGCGCACAGAACGCGGGCGACCCCCGGGACGGCCCTGCCCACAGTCCCCCGCCGTCAGCAGGGGTCAGCAGGGGTCAGCCGGTCCGTCCTGGACCTCGTGTGCTTCCCTAAGGACAGGGAAGGAGCCGGGGTGGGGGGACGGATAACCTAAGTTCCAGAGGAGGAAATACTACCCGTGCTTCCCTTCTGCTCGGACCAATCATTTTGGCTTAATGAATTAATCAAGTTAGTCAAATAAATCATTGGAACGTTTGGGGACATTTTTTTCTCCAATAAATGCGTCCTATCTGAAAGAACGTGGCGGTCAGTTGTTTCTCTCTTGACTAGATGCCATCACAGAACCAAAATGACAAAAATTTACTAAAGAGAAGGGTCAGGTAGAAGCCCCGGGTCCCCACCTTCACGGTTTCTCCAATATTTCTCTCCTCTACTCTGGGCAAACGTCTGTGCTGTTTTGAAGTCCTTTGAATTTTGTGTCAAAATGTCAAAAGCGTGCCATTCTTTGTTGGGATGCTTTTCATGAGTCACCAAAAGGTATTTAACATCTGTTAGATGCCAAAGAAACGCCGCTGGTTGACAGGCATTTCCTGTCTTATCTGTTTGGGGATTTTAACTCTCAGGCTCACTAAGCCTAATGGTCACATGCAGATGTCACCTGGGAGGCATCTGGAGTCAGATCGCATCTAAATCTTGGAGCCTGTCCGACAGTTCAAGAGTAGCTTTTCTGGGGGCTCCCTGGTGGTGCAGTGGCTAGGCCTCGGTGCTCTTAACGCCACAGCCTGAGTTCGATTCCCAGCCCGGGAGCTCCTAGCCCCCCAAAAAAGAGTAGCTTTTCTGAAAGCCTTCCAAACAACCCAAATAACCTCCACCACATCAACATCACAGGTGAGGGGGTTTCTGCAGAACCCCTTGGGCCTTGGTATACCCTCCCTATGGATGGGTCCATAGTTGGTTAGCTTCATGCAGTGAAGCCTCCAAAGTGTGGTGTGTGTCGATGGTTCACTGGGTTAAAAGAAGAAAGTCTAGAACTTTTAGAACTTTGTACTTGTCATTTTTTATAACACCATTGAGGTACAAATCAGATACCAGAAAATTCTTCCTTTTAAAATATACAATTCACAGACTTGTGCAACCATCATCATTATCCAATTTTAGAACATTCTCATCACCTCCCCCTAAAACGTCTATTGGGATCATCTCTCCCCCAGCCCTGCAACCTCTCTACTCTACTTTCTATCTCTAAGGACTCGCCTTATTGTGAATATTTCATGTAAGTGAAACCGTGGAATAGGGGCCTTTTGTGTGTCTGGCTTCTTAGCAGAATTTCTTCAAGGTCCGTCCGTGCTGTTCAATGAATCAACATTTCGCTCATCTTTATGGCCAAATTAGGTTCCATCTTATGGACAGACCACATTTGATGTATCCATTCATCAGTCGAACCATTCAGCATTTGGGTCGTTTCCACTTTGGGGCTGGTGTGAATGAAACTGCTGTGAACATTTAAAGACACATTCGTGTGTGGACGTGTGTTTTCGTTTCTCTCGGGTACACACCTGGCCGTGGAGGTGCTTTTCCCAAAAGCACCTAACATTTTGAGAAGGTTCCACACTGCTTCCCAAACTGGCTCTGCGTCGTTTGACGGTCACATCAGAATTGCAGGGGTTCCAGCTGCTCCCCAGCCTGATCCCCCCGCTATGCCTCATCTTGGCCATCCTGCTTGGTGTGAAGTGTAATGTCACCGTCATTTCAATTCACATTTCCCTGATGACTGCTGACGCTGAACCTCCTTTCATGTGCCTTCGCCACGTGTGTAGCTTCTTTGGAGAAATAGTTATTCAAGTTCGCGGATTGTTTTTATTCTCGGTCTCCTTCTGGCTGGGTCACAAGATTTCTTTCTCTATTCTGGATGCAAATATTTCCTCCCATTCTGTGGGCTGTCTTTTCGCTGTCTTGATGTTGATGTCTTTTGAAACACAAACGTTTTCTGTTTGGATGACACCTGTTTTACCTATTTTTCTTTCTTCTGTGATTTGTGCTTGTGGTGCCATAGCCAAGGAATTATTGCCTAGCCCGAAGTCCCATGTTTTCTTTCGGAAACCTGTGGTGTCTAGCTTGAACCTCCAGGAGACCAGTCCCCCCCTTCCCTAAGGTGTTGCTTTCCATGGATTCACTTATCACGGTCAACTGAGGTCCGAAAATCTTAAATGGAAAATTCAAGAAGTAAACAATTCATAAGTTTTAAATGGCATGTCATTCCGAGTAGTGTGATGAAATCTCTCGTGTCCTTCTCTGTCCCACCCTGTCCTACCCTTGTCCCCATGTATCCAGGAGGTAGACACTTCCTGATCTGCCTCCGTCAGTCACTTAGTATCCATCTGGGTTATGAGATTGACTGTCACAGTGTCATAGTTCTTGTGTCAAGTCGCCTTGTTTTACTTACTCATGGCCCCAAAGTGCAAGAGTCGTGATGCTGGTGATGTGATATACCAAAGAGAAGCCGTTCAGTGTATGTTGGTGTAGGAAAAGCATTGTATATATAGGGCTGGGTGCTATCCATGTTTTCAGGTGCCCACTGGGGGGTCTTAGGACGTATCTCCCCTCGGATAAGTGGGGGCTGCTGTATACTATTGAGTGGAAGCACTGAAAGCAGACATCGCTGTCTTACTGCCTGTCTCAGGGTGAGAACGTTTGGTCTCCCACCACTGAGCAGGCCGTGAGCGGTGTGTTTCCTAGAGCCTCTCTACCCAGTTGAGAAAGATCTCTTCTATTCCTCCCTCGTGGAGTGTGTCTCCTTGTTTTTTAATTTCTATTTTTGTGTGTGTTCTGCAAATGACATGCAGAGTGCAGTTTCTATCATCTGTAAATGCATAGGTGGAGTTAATGCTCAAGCCCAGTTTAGGCAAAGTCACATACGATCAAAAAACTTGCAGATCGCAGGGCTAGAGCTCGGCGTCCTCAAGGCCATGACCGTGGCTGGCCCACACCAGGAAGGCCATCTCACAGTTGCACTGCAAACACTGCCGACTTCTGTCCCCACGCCTGGCGGGAAACCAAATGAGTGTGTGTGTGACTGAATCCATCCTAACTTCTCTCTCCTTGCTGAAGGAGTCGAAATCTTTAGGTGCCAAAGAACGTGGATGAAATTCAGCTATTATCCCGCCATTCCCTGCTTTTATGAAAATGCCCAAATAATAAAGTCCCCGAGTAATGAAGTCAAGGGAAGAGCCCATTTAACACTGGACACGTCACTTCAGCCCTGAAAACCACGCCACTCATATCCACATATGATTAGAGTAAACGAGGAAAACCTCTCTTTCTCCTACACGGCTTGCCTAGTTCTGGCCACGAGTCAGTCGTCCACTCCAGAACCTTCTCAGCAAGTAGCAAGAACTCAAGTCACCAGCGCTGGGCCTGGTCCTGCTTTGAGGAGACGAATGACACTCCCAGGCGGGTCCGTGACCCTGGAATCGGCGGCCCGTGCATGGCTGACTGAGATGCCGTTTGCCCGAGCTGCCACCTGTGGACCTTGAAAGGGGCAAAGAGGCAGTAGTTACACAATTACTAATGTGTCTGGGCAGGCTGCACACAACCTCTCAGCTCCCGAGGTCACCAGGCATAGAGCAGAGTTCAGGAGGAAGCTCCTGGGGCAGAGACCATCGCCCAAAGGGAGAGTAAAGCTGTGAATGGGAGCGGGGCAGTGGGGGGCCTGGAAACCGTCAGCGTCAGGACCTTTCAGGAAGTCCCCGTGTCCGAGGAGCCGGGCCTGGCCCACCCCTCCCCAGGTACACAGTTGCTTTAATATTTAAAAATGTCAGGGTGTTCTGTTTCCAGTCTGGAAGATTCTGAACAAACGATGCATTTTAATAGATTTAATTATTTCGATTCTTAAGAATCACTGGGACAAATTGAATAGCAGAGCTTGTCCTTATTATTTTACTCACACTTTCCTTAGTGCTAGTGCCTGGATTTCCATTTAGAAATAAATAGTCCGACAACTTTTACATCTCAACTGGCAGCAGGTGCAAAATACAAGACACTTGTCAAGAAGCTCTCCATCATGCTGAAATGTAATATTGCACGTGTTGTTAAACCCTTTATCTACATGGCGGCCAAGCCTGCACGCATCAGAGTGTGAACTTGGTATTGACTCAGAGCAACGTATCTGAGCTCAACGTATCATAAATTAGCACAGCGATGAACTTCTGGAGCACACCCCCCCCTCGTGTGTCTGCTCTTAACGAGCAAAGTTAAAGGAGGGTTTGTACACGCCAAAGCTCCGCAGGGTGAAGTGACACAGACACAACCCAGGGAAAGGTGATAGGACCTTCCCTTCCGCTTTATAAGTAACCCAGGGGGAGCCAGGCCCTGCTCTGGGACACCTGCAAAAGACGGTGTTAACAGTCATCAGCGACAGATGGAGCCATGTCTGAACTGCTCAACAGAAAGAAACATTAAACTGAAGAGCAGAGCAGTACTTGGTTTGTTGGAGGCTGGCGGTTGTGGCAGAGGCTGTCGTTTTATCACATCCTGACTACCAAAGGACACAAAAGGGGGCCGGTACCCACCAATCCCCTCGCACGACCCAGAGCTAAGGTCGGCGTGCTCAGCTGCCTCCCACAGCCTCATCACGAGAACATCTACTGTCGCTGGCCCATCTTCCAATTCAAGCGTCTGTTTTCCCTGACGCCGCGTTGGGACAGTTCTGTGTATCCTGTACGTACTAGTTCTTTGTCAGATCTGTGACTTCCAAGTGTTTTCTCTCAGCTTGTTACCTTGTCTTTCATCCTCTTCAGAGGGTCTTCCACAGAGCAAACGCTTTCGATTTTGATGACCTCAAATTCTTCAATTTTTCCTTTTATGGATTGTGCTTTTGGTGTCAAGTCTAAGAATTCTTTGCCTTGCTTTAGATCTTGAAATGTTCTCTTATTTTTTCCTAAAAGTTTAAGTCTATGATTCACTTTTAGTTAATTTTTCTAGTAAGGTATAAGATACTCAGTGATGGGTTTGGGGAGATTTTCTTGTCAGGGCGCCTACAGAAGTCGAGTTGCTCGAACCCATTTGTTGAAAAGGCAGTTAGTTGTTCCTGCATTGAATTGCTCATGTCGCTTTGTCAAAACTCAGTTGGGCATATTTGTGTTGGTCTATTTCTGGGTTTTCTATTCTGTTCCACTGGTTTATACATTTACCTTCTCACCGATACCACACAGACTTGATTACTACAGCTTTCTAGAAAACCTCAGTGTTGGGGGTTCCCTGGTGGTGTAGTGGCTAGGCTTTGGCACACTCAATGCCACTGCCTGGGTTCAATTCCCAGTCAGGGAACTACCCAAAAAAGAAAAAGAAAACCTCAATGTTGGCTACAGTGATCTTTTCCCCTTTGGTTATTCTAGGACTTGTGCTTTTACAGATAAGTTTTAAAATAAGCTTGTGTACATTTACAAAAATGTTTGGGTAAGGCCTGCATTAAACTACCGGTCAATTTCATGAGAATTGACACTTTTTACAGTTTGTCTTCCAATCCATGAACATAGTATGTCTCCCCATTAATTTAGCTCTTTCTTGATTTGTTTCATTCGCATTTGTAATTTTCACAATCCAGATCCTAACAGTGTACTTCAACAAATTGAAAATACCCTAGAGGATCTGTGATGTATGGTAAAAATGATGATGACTGAGGTAGCTGAAGGGTAGGTAGCCCTCACTAGGAGCTCTCGCAAGTGTATGCACACGTTAATTCATTCTGCAAGATGAAGCTGCTTGTGGAAAGGAACTTCCGCCAGTACTTTTTGAATCCCTGATTTCCTCTTTATAGCCCATCCATGAACAGACGGAAGAGGCCTTATTTTCCTAATTCTGGCATTGCTGGGATGAGTTCAACAGAGTGTTAACTCTTTCTCCTCATGCCAAAGGTGGTAAATAGAGTTGAATGAAGTCTCCTTCAGTTTTGTGTCACTGATGCCATCTTACATGTGAAAAAATGAAATGCATGAATTCTGAAATAATGAAAAATTATATTTTCAAGTGCCTAACTTTTTTCTTGAGGTAATTTGGATAGGAATTATTAAAAATGTAGTGCCTTTTTTTTCTTAGAAAGAATACACTAAGTGTATTTTTTTCTAGATTTTCCATTATTTTGGCATCAGAAGATTATTTTCTATTATAATGGAGGAAAACCTCCCAATAGCTGTTATGATTTATTTGACTATTTCCTATTTTTCCTTCACAAATGGTCCCAAGTGACCAGATGTTTTAAATTTCCTTGCAGTGTCCACCAAATGTTTTATCAAATGGGTTTGAGTTCTTGCTGCCAGCAGAGCATGAGATTTGGCACCAAACTCAGGAAATCAAGTTTATGGGCCATCCTTAATGATCTCCATCTCTCCGTGGCCTCTCACCAAGCTTCAGAGACTTCCATTAAATAGATAGCAAGGGATGATGAGACCTGCACTTTTCTCTGGTACTGAGTTATTTAGAAACATCACTGGGGACCCATTTGTGTCTCCTGAGCCCAACGCTTGGGTTGCTCCGAGGAGGAGAGAGGATGGCATAAAAACAAAGCAGGAGGAGAATCTAGCTCTGCCTTGGGCTGTCACCTCACCCAGGAGGACATAAAAGGAAGATCGCATTCCTTGTCTCTCTCCAGTCCCTATGTTCATTCCCACAATGGGATGTTGGGTCCATAAAACATCCCTGGGGTTGCCTGGTGGTGTAGTAGCTAGGCTTGGACACTCTCACCACCATGGCCTGGGTTCAATCCCTGCTCAGGGAACCAAGCAAAAAAAAAGGGGGGGGGGGGGGAACATCCCTGAGCCACTCCCTGTCATGCTGGAGCATAAGAGCCCCTGGCCTGTGCTGTGTTCAGCCTTGGATGAAGGTCCTGGCAGCTAGAAAGATGCCTGAGAACAGAGCATGACATTTGTATTTACAAGGAGGGCACTATCACTGTGGCACCACCCTGTATCTGAGAATGGCAGGTGGTACACTAGTCTTTGCTCGAAATGGGACCTTTTTAAGCAGTGTGGATTGGGGTGCAGTCTGAAATAAGGATGATTCACCAGGGTGATTCACAGCTAATCCCAGCTACAAGGAAGGAAGGATATGGACCTGCCCCCCGCAGAGTGGAGGAGGAGAGACCCACGTGATCATGGTCACATGAGAGACCTGGGGACCCCCCAAAAAAACCAGAATTTATTTATTTAAAAAAGGTGTATTTATTCTTACATGTTTAAACTTCAGTCACCTTCAGAGTCCTCTCTGTTTGATGTAATACTCCTATCAAGACTCTTTTCCACGGCTCAAAACAGTTTTAGAACCCGTCAGTTTTGATGCCTTTTAGTACTGCTCCAATTTTTTGTTTCACCTCTTCCACATCAGCAAAACATTTCCAGTTGAGGACTTTTTTCATGTGGGAAAACAAAACAAAGTCACTTGGGGCAAGATGGGGTAAATAGGGAGGGTGAGGAATGGGTGTCATGCCATTTTTGGTCAAAAACTACTGAACACTCAGCGTGGTGCAGGCAGGTGCACTGTCATGCTGCACCTTGTTCATGTAAATCACCCACCATGAAATGGGCAAATGCATTGAAAGAGTCTCTAAAAAGATTTCACTGAAGCCAAAAGCAGCCTCCCACAATGACACCAGCTGGTACACTGATGCAGATGGGTTCCTAGAACACTCACCTAGTGGGGGAAGCCAGTCCTACCAGGGGCCCACCCTCCAGAAGATAATTCTGGTTTTTCTGGGTCCCCCCTCATACAGCGAGCCAACTGATGGACCTCAGTTCCAAATGACTTATATCGATTTTTAACTACAGGGCCATATGATGCATCCATCTGACAGATGGAAGTAGAAATGAAACCTGTTGTGTAGGGGATGGATATTTACATTCTTTGGTGTAACCAGAACACTTAACAGTAAAGTATGTTTCAACCAAAGAACTAACCCAGTAATCCTATGCTGTCATGAGGCTCCAGTTCGGGGCCAGTTCCATTCCATTTATAGTTGCAATGCCACACTACACATCCACACTGCCTACCCCACAAGTGCCTGAAAACCAACACACAGATGTGTCGCCATTTGCCTGCCTGCCTTCTGTGTTCTGATGTGCTTCCCTTAGGGAACTGTTGTATCATCTGTCTCTTACTTTGTAGTTCACCACATCTACTTCTCCCATTATGAAAAAAAATGAATGAATTTCTAGGGCCCAGGAACCTGCCAGAAAATCCCATCTTATCTGGCAGAATGACAGTTGTTAAGTCAATACCAGAATGACTAAACAACCGACTGTGACAATGCCCTCTTCACAGGTTGTAGTTACACTGTGCACATAATGGCTAAGAGCTCTGTTGTACCTGCTCCAGTCATTGTTTGACTTGAGAGAGGGCACTTTGCTCTCATTAAGGAAATAGTAAGATGCAAAGGTCAGCCTGGGCACTTCATAAGGCCAGATTACCCAGAATCAATACAGCACCTGCGTGGTGTCACTGCAGAGATGCCAGGCACCAGCCCCTAGTCTGGTTCATTTATTCATTTGGACAAATCACTACCTCTCTTTTGGAAAACTCTAATACTCCTGGGAACCCCACTTTGCTGCATTAACAGCATTTATTAATACGTGGCCCCTGGTGACTCAGAATGAGTGACTCAGCTTCCATGTACAGCCTCCATTCTGACAGGAGGGTTGGGGCAGCTGGGGACCACGGAATCTGAGCTGGTGACACCAGATATGCACACGCTCAGAAGGCCAGGAGGAGGGAGTGCAGGCAGAGCTGGCATGAGCCCCATACCGATTGGGGGTTTAGAAACACATACCCATGCAGTAATTCCACCCGGGAGTCCATCTAAAGGAAATCATTTGTATTGGTGAAAAGAAAAAGAAACAAACAGAAAAGATGGTTACTGTCTAGCTAGCCATCTGACTCTATCTATACTCTGATTCCCAGGATGTAAGCACAGTGAGCTAAAGATCGGTGCTATGCGTGGGCCCAGGACAGGTCACATGCCTGGCAAACCAGGAACCATGAGTTGCATAGTCCCCAGTGCTCTATAATAGGAAAAACCCCATTTGTTCATTTGAAATTTGACTTTTTTTCAACTTCAGATGGGAGGGGAATTTACACAGTGAGTTCTTATCAATGGAGGTGTCACTCGTAACCGTTTTGTTTGAGACCTTGCTAATCCGTCGTCCTCGGCTGCCTGTGTCTTTTGGTTTGCTTTTTGTCTTGATTGTGATGGAGGGGTTTGGATGCAGCGAAATGTTTGTAACTTGTAAGTAGTCAGTCTGTTGAATTTATGATGTGTTCTTCTGCTCTTACGCTTTGAAAGATCTTCTCTACCCCCAGGAAGTTTGGTAAACATTCATTTCTGGTTTTCTCCCGCTATTTTTATGTTTTCTTCCACCCACCTGAAATGTATTTTGAGGTATGATCCAAAGTCAAGACTATGCTTGCTTACCAATCATCCTAGAAACCTTTATTGAATACCAATTTCCTTCCTGTCCCATGATGTCCCTTCCTCTCTTCATGTCACATTTTGCGCTTTTGTCTGTTATAAAGCCTGTTGTCGGATGACAGTTCCACCTACAGGCCTGGGCTTATTCTTGTGCTGGTCCCACACTGTCTTAGTAGCTCTGACTTTGAGGGTGTGTCACTATCTGAGCAGCCTAGATGGACCTCTTCACTCTTAGGTTCCAGGATTTTTTTTTTATATTCTTTAGCCAGGATTTTGGAATGAACCGTATGGTAGCCATCAGAAGTCAAGGTCACTCACCATGTTTATAAGCTGCTGGACCTTGTTTTGTCCATTCTCAGTACTTTTCCACTAAAATAGATGAGTATTGGAGACTGAGATTTGCAAGACCCTGACACTGTAGTGGGGACCACAGGCTCGCTGTTACTCTTTCTGACAAGGACAGATTACGTTTGATGACACTTTGGAATTCACAGAGGCTCCACAAACACGGTCTTTGTATCAACCCTGTGATGATCAAGTGAGCACTGTCCTCCCATCTTACACAGAGGAAACTGAGGCTCCAAGGTGTCCCCTGGAGCATCGACCTCCCCCAGGCAGGTGGCATCTTCTCCTTCACTCGACTCCATCCCCACAGCTGGAAAAGTGCAGACATCCATCAGCCCTGGAGGCGATGTGCTGAGCTGATACATGAAGGAGTCGAGGCTGCAGACCCAGCCCATCTGTTGCCCCGTCTCCTGAGAAGAGTGTGCTTTTCCAATGTCACCTGCAGCATGACCATGGTCACTCCTCCCACCGTGGGTGGCTCTCACATTCTGCAGGTAACAATCAATACTAGAATTTAACAGTAATTTCTGGAAGGTTCCAGCTGCACGAAGTTGCCAGCGTGACCCCCACGACTAGGATGCAGGCCTGGGAGCCATCGTGTGTCCTTAGGTCCCCAGGGAATGTGGGAGGGGCAAATGGAAACAGCCAGGATTCTTTGGGACTCAACTCCCCAAGGGCATCAAACCCAAACCCGAAGACGGTGCCCATGAGAAGTACTCCAGAGCCATTAAACCCCAGTCACATTTACTAAGATCTTTAAAAAGTAGCCTTCCCTGAAAATCCCCACTGTCCTGGAAAACCCTGGGCGGAGGGACCACCTACACAACCAGCTCTGAATGCCCTTCAGTGCCTAGGTAAGCCGGGGAACGGGCGTAGCAGCAAAGGAAGATGTCCGTGCAAAGGGGACGCAGGCCAGCCCCAGAACAGGCTCAAGTCGAAAAGTACAGCGCGGGCAGGCAGTCAACAAATCACGCCTGGTGGAAGCAAGCAGCCCGTCAGCATACTTTCTAAAAATGGAATTATTTTCTTTTGCCACGGCAATGCACATGAAAATGATTTTCCTTCCAGCCCGAGCCGTGGCAGCGCGGGAGGAAATGGACCAGATCCGGACTGGGGAGCTTAACCAGGAGAAAAATGGCGAGGCTGCATTTTGCACACACGCACACACATGCACGCGCACCCATGTACGCGCAGACAAGCCCACTCACCTGCAGCCCCGCGCTTCAAGGCAGGGAGCTGCATTTGCAGCAAAACGAGGGGGAATCGATCATTTTCGTATTTGCCCTCAGGGCTACATGCAGTGAAAATCCAGTTGTGTTTTAGCCAGACGCTGTTTTTATTCATGCAAAATGGGGACTCTCGGGCCCCTCACTTTTCTGTAGACCCCGGCCAGAGCGCCTGGAGGAGGGGAACGAGAAAGCGCTCATACTGTCTGTCACTTAATAAAAACAGCCCTCTCCTTCCTGAATACAAGGGTTTAGAGGCACCGCCATGCTTTAAACAATCCTGTTTGGGGCCGGAGGACCATCGGTAACTCTCCGGCTAGCAGCGATGATCATTTCAGACCCGATGGCGAACAGGAGCGTAGCCGCGGGCGCGTGCCTGGCCCGACGCTGCTCCGCGCGCCTCGCCGCCCGCGCACTCCGCGCACAGCGGTCCCACACGTGAGCGCGGCCGTGAGGGACCCAAGGGCTGCAGCTCGAGCTGGGTCGCACCGCCCACGGGTGGGGGCGGGACTTAGGCCCCACCGTGCACCGCACCTCCTTGGAAGGGACACGGGGACTGACTCGCAAGTGGGAATGGATTCACTTTGGAAATAAAATGACGAGTGGCAGCAATTCCTCTTTTCAATCTAAGCAAGAATGAAATTAAGGACTGTGAAGTTCATACCCACTTAAAAAAAAATTAAACTTTTAACAGTAATTGCTCCTGAACATTTGTGAGTGCCCAGAAATCCTGACATAAAAGCTTTAATTTCTATGCAAAGCAGATAGGATGATTGAGTTATAATTAAAATGGTAATTATACCCTTAATGCTCCATATTTGACTTTTCAAAAAAAAAAATGTTATGCTCCGAGAAAAGCTATTTAAAGATCAGAGGAATATGTTTGAAAATGAATGTATTCAAGACATTTTAAATCTTTTAAAATCCAGTTATTGATTTTTACATGCTTTCAAGTGTAGTCTAAAACATTTTCTTCATTTATTTTGGTCGATGGAAATAATAAAAAATCATTGGGACGTGAAAAGCTTAAACGAAGGCAATATTCTGGAGGCTAATATTTAATGTGATAAATATTTGAGATGGGGGAGGGGGCGGCAGGAAGTAGCCCACTGCCGGGAACCCACCTTGGGCGACCCCCTCTCTGGCTTTCAAGGTGTCACTCTGGGCTTGAAAGCTGCAAATATGACATTTCCTTTGATCCTTCATCGATTGTTTAGAGTTAGAAAAGTACACCTAAAGCTATAAATCAAATGTCAGGGGCGGAAGTCTAGTGGCACCGCGTCAATACCTGATGACGTGCGTACGGCTGGGGGCCTGGGTCGCGGCAGCCTCCGCCGACGGCGGCTCGCACGGTGCCTCGTGTGGGCTCTGCTGAGCCCCACGCCCCGGAGACGGCAGACAGACGCGCCGGGCCGGCCTGCTGGGCCAGACCTGCCGTTCCCCGCGCGCGTGCTGCGGCCAGCTCGGCCGGTGCGCAGACCCCGCGGCTCGGAGCCTCCCGCGGGAGCGAGCGTGCACGGGCGCTGTGGGGCGCGGAGGGTGCCACCCGGTGGGCGCTCCCGGGAGGGTCTTGTCTCAGAGGGACTCTTTTTCTCCTCTTTTCGTTGCAAGGAGGGAAAAAAAATCTCTCTAGGGAATTCTGCGACCACAGCGGAATATTCTGGAGCAAGCGAGGCCCCGCCCCGCCCAGCCCGGCAGAGCGCATCACGTGGGTGCTGGCGTTTCTGCTGGGGACGCTTGGCGCCTCTGAAGCGCCTGGAAGGCACCTCCGTGCCTCTGTGTGCACAGGGAAATGCCTTCTGTCCCCGAACCCGGTCCTCAGGTCGGAGGGGGCGCACCCACACTCCGCGTCCGGGCTGGTGCGTGCAGCGCCGCGGGGAGGCCCCGAGCATGGCCGTGTGGGCGGGGCAGGCCGTCGGCTGACACGGGTGGGACACGAGGAAGCCGTGGCCGGAAGGAGACAGGAGGGAGGGGGCTTGGGGGGAGGGGGGTGCTGGGGTGTCTGCTCCACCCCGCCTCCGAGCGGAAGTGCCCCGGGCAGGGCCTGCAGTGGCCTCCGTGTGGGTGAGGAGCCGGCTTCAGGTAGGGCGGGGGACCCGGTCCTGTCCTGGGATGCGGTCATGGCTGAAGCGGCGGGGGGCGGGCATCAGAGAAGGCGCTGCTGCTCGGTTTTGCCGAGGAGGACTGTGATTTACTGACCAGGGAACACACCTGCGAGGGACGTGTCGGTGTGATGTGTGCCGTGACCGTGGCGCTACCTAGGACATGCGGGGAGGCCTGGAACGCCAGGCTTGTGGACGGCCGGACACCAACAAGGGTCACGGAGTGGCCAGCGCCCGCGTTCTCCCCCCACCTCCCTCACGGGCCTTCACGTCCTCCCTTCCCTTGTCCCGGCTGGTGCTGGAATCGCCCCCCGCCCAGAACGTGCCAGTAGCGCGGGTCCAGGCGTCGTGGATGTCCTCGCGGGCGGGCCCACGCGCAGCCGCGAGCGTGCGGGGAAATCGGACGCCACGCGCGGGCTGGGGGAAGCCTTGCAGAACAGCAGCCCGGCCCGCCGCCGCCCCACGCCTCAGCTCCTTCTCTCTGGTTTCCCGTGGACTCCGCCCGACGCGGCCCCGCTGCTGGGAACATCTGTGGTTTTGGCGTCCAGCAGGGGCCCTCCTCACCGCCGCCGCCGTGGGGGGCACGAGACGGGCCGGGCAGTGACAGTTCTGCTTCGGGCACAGTGACACGAGCCCGACGGCCCTCGCGGACATCCCCCACGCCGCACAGAGATGGACGCTGATCTCCCGGTGAGGAAGTCCGAGGAAACGCGAACCAAAGTCGTGCTGGTGGTTGCGTGGGTGTGCACGTGTCCATCACAGCCTTCCCGGGAGCCCAGTACAGTTGGTGAATCCCACCTGAACGGAGGAAACAGGAGGGAGGGTCGGGACAGAGCTGAAGCGGTGCTGTCTGCCATGGAGCTCTGGCCTCTCCAAGCAGCCAGCCTGCCAGGAAGGCTTGTGGCAGCACCTCCCTGGGAGGCGCACGTCAAGTGCCACATGAAATAATAAGCAGCTGCTCACCCTTACCACAGAGGTGTGTAACCAGGAGGCGTCCTGGCAATGGTGGGATTTCAGCTGAGCTTTGAAATCTGGTCGGGATGGAAGCAGAAACGCAAAGAAGTCAGGAGAAACCAGCGTGACCTGAGGTGGCTTCCCTGGGGCAGCCCAGGCCCGGAGGTGACAGTGGCCAGCATCTCTCACAGGAGCCTGGGGCCTGGGCACCTGAAGAAGTTACTGTGCTTGTTTCCAGCAAGTCCTGCCATAATCCACGTCTCCTCTGCACAGCCTCAGGGGACAGCCCCGGGGGACAGCTGGGGGTGGCGCGACCCCCGTGCGTCAGCACCCAGGAGCAGGAGAGCAGGGAAGTTACTGTTTCATCCCATTTCACCTCCCAACGGAATTATTGATTTTAGCACCTCCGTTTTCACAGGCGTTTACCTGAGCTGCAGGTGCAGCCTGCCGAGGAGAAATTGGATTTCAATCAGTACGGTTCCGCCCGGGGCCGCCCGGTGGGGAGTGGGCCACTCACCGGGGCGTGGGACACCGACTCCATCATTGCTTCCCATTTCCGAAATGACACTTCAGTTCTCAGGAGGGTTCCGGGTGCAGCCCAGTGGCTCCAGAAAGCTGCTGATTTACTACGTCACCATCGTTTCAGGTGCGGATGGTGACAGTCATTGTTGGGGACGGTCCCACGGGCAGGGATGGGCCAGCTTGGAGGAGGAAGACACCAGTCCTGCTCCCTTTTCTCACCTGAGCTACTGACGGGACCTTGGTGGTTTCAACTCACCTATTCCAATGGGACGTCTGCCATCTGCCACCAGCAGCACATGGGGGTGGACCTCAGCCAGTCCCACACCAGCTCCTGGGCCCAGACGATGCACAGTTCAGTCTGACGCCCGGGCGCATCGGGGCCTCACAGGCACGCTGCGCAGAGGCTCAGGCCTGAGTCCCCCAGCCCACAGTCCGGGGCGGCGGCCAGTGCAGACTCCACGGCGCCTCTGTCCGTTTCATCCCAGGTATGCCCACCAGACGGAGAGGCAGGCACAGGCCATGAACACGTCCCACACGTCTGCCCTCGGCCCCCCAGAGGCGCAGGCGCTCACAGGTGTAGACCCTCCTTATAAGACAGAAACTCCAGGTGGGTTTTTTTTTTACATTTTCTAGAAGCAGTGTCTTCCGATCTGCTGACCTGCTCTCGGGGCGGCTGAGGGATGCTGTCCTTGATAGGTACACTGCCACAGCACAGCTGTGACCAAGATGAGACACCTCAGGGCTTCTCCTCCTCCCGTCATGAGGGCCTCAGGTCTGGGCAGCACCCATGCCGTGTGTCGCCCCCAAAAGCCGAGCCAAAGTGGTCACCAGAAGCCAAAGCGATGCCACCAGACACAGCACTGATGCCAGCGTGGGCACCGGGGCATTCACGCGGTGAGCTGGGGCTACGTCCACCCGTCCACACACCCTCCACACTCACATCAGCCAATGCCGCCTCTCTGTGGAGAGTGAGCTGGACGAGGTGTGACCCAAAACTACAGTGAATGTTTAAATTTTTTAAAAAGTTATTACAGTAAAAGACACACCGCCATGAACCCCCTCACAATTACACCCCCTCACTTCGGACACACGTGCCACTCTCGGAAGCAGCTCCGGAAGTCTCTGTCGTATCTTCAGTTGTGCTGTAGTGGCCGCCTGCATGTCCTAAATCGATTCAAAACGTTTCCCTTTCGTGGTCCTTCTGACTTGGGGGAAGAACCGGAAGTCGCACGGTGCCAGGTCCGGTGAATGAGGCGGGGGAGGACACGCCGTAGTGTCTTTGTCTGACAGACATGCGTGTGAGTGCGTTGCTCCTGATCCGTGATCACTTTAAAACACGCGGTCTCCCATCGGAGCTCACAGCCCACTGACTGCTCTGAACAAGCTGAGACTTGTCACCCCGTTACTGAGGTCCGATGGACCGCTCCCCGAGTCGAAGACCCCTGCCTTTCCGGTGGATGGCACTCAGTGGCAGCAGCCACTGTCACCGTATTTTTCGATCATACTCTTAGATGGGGCCAGCGTCCACTCCAGCCCACACAACAACACAGGTGAAGGTCACGTGTAAGCGCTTATCGTCTGATGAACCCCGCATTGCTCTGTTTGCCCAGCTCTGCTACTGCCTCCCAGCGGCACTGTTGTGTCCACCTGACTTCCCGTCTGCTCGTAGTGGAACGTGGATTGTTGATAGACCAGTGTGGACATCGCTTGGGTCACTGACATCCACGTTTATGCCGAAGCACGCGTTTTAGCTGTTACGTCGAAGTATATGCAATTGCCATTCTTGTAAGTCAAAATACGGCCAGTTTCATGTGGTTCAACTGAATAATAAATAAATTCAAAACTTTGACTTCAGTGTTTCTTTTTAAATCCAAGTGACTAAGCTATTTATTGTCTTTATAACACTGGCCCCTCCAGTAAGAGTCAGGGTGGGGAGGGGACATGGAATTGGGGGAGTGAGCACCCCATAGCAATGGGGTACTGGCTTCATGGTGAGCCCCTCCCTCCCACCTCCACTCTCTCCCTCCAGCTTCCTTCCAGCCCAGCCACAAGGCCACACACACAGGGTTCCCAATGAAGTGGAGGAACCCTACCCATCTCCTGCCCAGGGCAGTGCCTGGCACACACTGGGCCCCCAATAACCTCCATTCATTAGATCAATAAATGGATTCAGCAATGGATCCTCGGCCCCCGTGGCCCTGAGGGTTTGGAGAGGAAGTTTGGGTTGATCCTTCCCTCTCTTACCTCTTTTTTCTTTCATTCCGGGAGAGTTAGGAGGTCACTCGTGTATGCACACTCAGCGAACGGGTTTTTCCCCGCGGTCCTGGTGCTCCCGAGTTTATCAGACGTGTTTCACCTCTAATGCAGACAACGCCCCACTGGGGCTGCTCAGGCATTTGATTCTCACTAAAATCAACTTAAAAGAAACCACATCCGTTTCTCCCAGAACACCACTTTTATAACGCTTGGCAGCTGAGAAAAGAAAATGTCAGGGCCGTGTCTTCATTCCATGCTCTCTATCTGTCCTGTTCTTTCCCGAGAGAAAAGTAAAAAGAGGTGATCTGTGGTTACAGAGTGCCCTAAATCTGCTCATCGCCCACAAAAGCAAACTGTATGATCAAAACCTGGTAACCTGGAAATGCAAAGCAGAACAGTGAGGCACCACCCCCCTCCATTGGAACGGCCGGAATACTGAGTGCTGGGGGGACATGCACTCTCAGTCACTGTGAGGGGTCGCACGTGGTGTGGCCTCTCTGGGAGGCAGGTTGGTGGTTTCTTCCAGAACGAACTGGCCTCTTACCATATGATCCGGCAGTTTCACTCCTTGGTATTTAGTCAAAGGAGTAGAAAATGTGTCCACGCAAAAACCTGCACACAAATCTTTATAGCAGCTTTATTCATAAGCACCAAAACCTGGAAGCAACCAAGATGTCCTTCAGTGAGTGACAGATACATAAACTGTGGCCCATCTGGACGATGGAATAGTATTCAGCACCAAAAAGAAATGCGCCATCAGCCATGAAACGACAGGGAGGGACCTTAAATGCACTCGCCCAAGTGAAAGAAGCCAAACTGAAAAGGCTACATACGGTGTGATTCCAACTCCAAGACAGTCTGGAAATGACAACACTGTGGTGACTGTTAGAGATCAGTGGTTGCTGGGGGTTGGGGTTAGGGAGTGACTGGGAGGAACACAGAGTGTTTTGAGGCCATGAAACTGCTCTGTGTGACACTATAATGGTCAGTACATGCCATTAGATCTTTGTCCAAACACACCCAGAGTGACCGACCCTAAGGTAAACTTGATGGACTCTGGGTGACGATGACATGTCAGCGTAAGACGACGGTTCATTCAGGGTAGTAAATGTCCCATCTGGTGGGGACGTCTATGACAAGGGGACTGTGCGTGTTTCGGGGCAGGGGGGCAGGAAGCCTGTGGGAAATCTCTGTACCTTCCCCTTGATTTTGCCGTGAACCTACAACTGCTCT
This sequence comes from Lyroderma lyra, assembly GCA_004026885.1. NCBI lineage: Eukaryota > Metazoa > Chordata > Mammalia > Chiroptera > Megadermatidae > Lyroderma > Lyroderma lyra. The sequence continues at coordinate 5,872 of PVJL010014291.1, read as the reverse complement.
GGGAATGAAAGTCTCTTGTTAAGGACGTAGCTACCTGACAGGATTACACAAGCGCCGTCAGCTCAGACTTCAGTGACAGGAAGTAAACCACAAGGAGCTCGGTAATGATTTCTCAGAGTCACCTGACTGTCACTCTCGGTTCTGGTTGGTCACCTGAGTATTTCATCACCT
>PVJL010014290.1:0-28609 GCA_004026885.1 Lyroderma lyra | reverse complement strand
ATGATTTCACTCATATGCAGAATATAAAACTGAAAGCAAAGAAAAAAAGAAATGAACAAACAAATAACCCATGGACACAATCGATAGTTTAATGTTTATTTGGGGACGAGTGGGTTAGGGAGGGGAGAAAGGGGAGGGGGTGGGAGAGGAGGGGGGAAGCTAAATATAAGGTGATGGAAAGAGAAGTCACATTAGGTGGGGAACTTATTATACATCAAGTTGACAATGCACTGTAGAATTGTATGCCTGAAACCTATGTAATCCTTGCCAACAGATGTCACCCCAATAAGTCTAACAATAAAAATGAATTAAAAAAAACAAAAACAAACAAACAAACAAACAAAAAAAAACAGTGACAAGAAAACAAAAATAAAGCACAGACTAACTACAAAAAAAAAAAAAAAAAAAGAATTGGTATTATCAACAAGACAAGAAATAACAAGTGTTGGAGAGGCTATGGAGAAAAACTCTCATACACTGATAAAGAAAATGCATATTGGTCTAACTGTTATGGCAGACAGTATGGCGCTTCATCAAAAAATAAGAATAGAGTCACTATATAATCCAGGAATCTCTCTTCTCGGTATTTTCCTCCCAAATTTGAAAACCTTAGTCCACAAAAATATATGTATCTTAATGTTCGCTACAGCACTGTCTATGGTGGCTAAATCATATAAACAACCATAATGTCTTTGATAGATGACTGGGGAAAATGTGGTACATATATACAATAAAATAGTACTCAGGTATAAGAAAAGATGACACACTTCCATTTATGACCACATGAATGGACCTTGAGATCATCATGCTAATAAAAGTAAGCCAGATAGGACTATAATTCTTTACTTAGGCCAATATTACACTGACCTATATCTTTCTATTAAGTCTTGAAAACAAGTAGGATAAGTCCTTTAACTACACTGTTCTTTAGCCAATAGTATTTTGGCTCTTCCAGGTCGTTTGCATTTTTGTATAAATTTTATAGTTAGCCTATCTATTTCTATCTATCTATTTGATTGGAATTGTTTTAAATCTATTTGACAAGAACTATTATCATAGTTAATTGTGTCTTCTCATCTATGAACATGGAATATAGCTCTAATTACTTAGATCTTCTTTAATTTCAGCAATGTTTTATAGATTTTAGGATATAGTCTTTGCACATATTTTGTTATGTGTATCCCTAAGTATTTTATAATTTTAATGCTATTGTAAAATGATACTTTAAAAAATTTTAACCTTCAATTGTTTATTGTTTACATATATAAATAAATTATTTTTTAAAAAAGAAAAAAGAAAAAAGAAAAATAACAAGGTCATATGACTTTACTCATATGTGAAATATAAAACTGAAAGCAACAAAGAAACAGACATTCATGGACACAATAATTTAGGGCTAACCTGAGGGAAAGGGGGGAAGGTGTGGAGCAGGAGGGTGGGAAGATAAAATATATGGGGATGGGAGAAATGACTTTAAGTAGTGAAAAACTTATGCAACCCATAGATGATGTATTGTTGAATTATACACCTTGAACTTACCTAAGTTTTACTAACCAATGTCACCACAGTAAATTTTACAATAAAAATCATTTAGTCCACCAAACGTAAGACAGAAAATAAGATTTCAAAAAAGGCAAAAGCAATAAATATGAAATAAAATAAAAATGTATGAATAATCTTGCACAGTAAATGTTACAACAATTCCATTTAAATATGTCATATTGAAATAAAGACAATTATATCTTCTGTATATACCAAGAAATACTGAAAGTAAAATGATAAAATAATTTTTTAAGGAAAATAGACAGAAATGTAAATATTAAAATTGTTAATATGGACAAAGATTACTTTCACTGTAATGGTACTTGTTAATTTCAACAGAAAACACTGACACTCTTAAATTTTATATGTTTCTAATAACAATGACTTAAAATGTATATATAAAAACTGACAGGACTGATAGAAGAAAATAAAAAATCAAGTATGATAGAAAAATATTTAAATGTATATTTCTTAGTAAATGGTAAGTCAAGCAGACAAAAATTAATAAGGATATACCACATTTTGCCATGTACAATATACACCCATGCTTTTGGCCCACATTTTCAGGATTGTGTTTTCATTTTAATTTTTTAATTCCAATTTTAATTTGTTTATATTTATGTACTTTTATGTATTGTAAAAATTAACGTTTTTAATATTATGATACTAGATACTTTATGCAGCAAATCATTAGAAAGCAGACAAACAGATAGAAATTATAAAACACAAGAAAAATTACAAGGTACATAAAATTTATGCGTCACAAAAAATTTTATGATATTTATGTGTCCTAGAATGTAAAGAAGTTTTTATCTCTGTCAATATCAGTAGTATCATCTTATTCAATTTCTACATTACTGGTGACTCATCCCAATAAACTTCATTATTCTTCATTCCATCCATTGCATTGCTTATATGACATGTTTTAATGATTTCACAACCACTTTCTTCTTGACCCTATTTTATGACCTTAGGATCCAATCACAACCCTGGGCAATGGATGTTTTTTTTTTGACACAGGCTATAGGTGTTAAATCATTACCTGCTGATTACATCCATCACACCCACTTTTTTTTCTTTATGGCCTCAATGGCCTTGTTTACTGATATATCAAGAGGTTACTGTTGGATGGTTATCGCACCAGCTTTCTCAGCTAGTGGGATTTTCAAGTCCACTGTGATTAATTTTGCACTTTGGTTAATATGGACTTTGAAATGATAAAAAATGAGCAAATTTTTTTTTTTTTTTTTTTTTTTTAGTAATCCTCCAGCCTGCATGACCAGACTTTGTTAAACCTGGCTCTGTGCCTTCTCCATTCATTTCATGCACATGCACAATAACTCAAATAAAAACCTTTTCTTTTGGAAACATTTCTCTTTTAAGGATGATCATAGGTGGTAGCTTTGTCCCATCTCCTGAATAAGCTGGAACGGCAGTGAAATCTGTTTTCTCATGTTCAATAGTTTAAATAGCCAGAATCTTTACTCCTTTGAAGTCCCCAGTTTTGTTAAATGGCACATCAAATGTGAATGAGCCCTCATCCATATTAGCGATTTGAGAGAGCTCAAAGTTATAAATCTTTCAAAGATTGATAACAAAATAATAAAATTCCAAAGCTTGATTCTCATAGGCTGCTGGAAGTTTGGGGGCAAGTTTTGTTCATGTCCTCATGCTCAAACCTTCTCTTTTCATAAAGTTAAAGCCACATTTAAGTGTTCTTGAGAAATCATCCATTCTTTTTTTTTTTTTTTTTTAATTCATTTTTATTGTTAGACTTATTGGGGTGACATCTGTTAGCAAGGATTACATAGGTTTCAGGCATACAATTCCACAGTGCATTGTCAACTTGATGCATAATAAGTTCACCACCTAATGTGACCCATTCTTTTTCTTGTGCAGTTATTTTACCACCTTCTATTATCATCTTGGTCGACACAGAGATCCCACTTTGATGCTGCTCCAGAATCTACATATTTACCTTCTGTTCCACCTCTGGTCACTTTAGAGGTTTCCCTCAAATTGTTTTCTTCTGTCTTTGCATCTCAAGAAGCTTTCCTTTTTGTTGCCTGCACTATCTGATACACTCTCTTCAGGACAAGGTCCAAAGTGTTTCTCAGTAGTCATATAAGGTGATGGAAAGAGAAGTCACATTAGGTGGTGAACTTATTATACATCAAGTTGACAATGCACTGTAGAATTGTATGCCTGAAACCTATGTAATCCTTGCTAACAGATGTCACCCCAATAAGTCTAACAATAAAAATGAATTTAAAAAAAAGGATATTTAATACTGTTATCATAAAGCTTGAAGTGCACAAAAACCATTTTGAAATTTTACAATAATTTATCTAATAATTTTGTAAAGGTATTATGTAGATTGCTTGCTGTTGTCTAAGTGTACAAACAGAAAGGTTTCCTTTTTCACTTAGTAGTAATAAACTCAACATTATCTATTTCATAAAGACAGAGTCAATTATTCTGTGGAAAACTATACTTTGCTCTTCATTTTATTCTGAATATTTGCTGGCTGAAATTGCTTTCATTGCAAGTTTGTGGTAACTTAAAAAAAACTGATTATGATATTCCAGGGTATTATTTGGCATATGGATATCAGTATTGATTTCTAGAGTTATACCTTTTACTCAGATAAATAAAATAATGTAAAAATGTATATAGGTATGTAATTAGTATTACCCATGTATGATGCACATACTTATTTTCCCCCACAAATTTGGGCCAAAAACTTCTCATTATACCCTGCAAATAAGGTATATAAATGTTTTTTTTTAAACATTTTGTATTCCCGTGAGTTAAAATTGTTATATAAAATTTCATATACCTAACTATGTTAAAATTAATGCTACATTTTTTACAATACAAAATCAAGTACCTAAATATAAACAAATAAAAATTAAATTTAAAAATTACAACAAAAGATTAAATTTCCCTGAAATTTTTGGCCAGAAATGTAGGTGCCCATTATACAGAGGAACACATTATATATTGCAAAATACAGTAGTTTCATTACACTGACACAAAATAGCAATTCCTAATGTCAAACATGTGCTCATCAGATAGGAAAAAAGGAATCTTCAATACAGTACATATACTAAATAAAGACACCAGAGAAAAAATAAAAATCATGTATATTTGAAAATCAAAGGTCAACAGAGATAACCTAATAAAGACAAGAAATAATACGTGTGTGTGCGTGTGAGGGGTGGCGGGGGTTTCCCTGGTTATGTAATGGCTAGGCTTCGGCACTCTCAATGATGCAGCCTGGGTTTAATCCCTGCTCAGTGAACCAACAAACCAAAATAAATAAATAAATAAATAAAAATAAAAATACGAGTTACACACTTAGATAAGTTTCAAACTTTCCCATGAATGTATGAAAATCAAGGAGTGCTCAGAAAAACCACAGCTCATCCTCACAAAAATAACCTACTTGGTTCCCTAGTTTACTTTAAACATAGGAGAAATTCAAAGACATTTTAAAGTAATTTACATTTTTTTAGTTGACAGACACATATGGATGTATTTCTCTTCATTTCTCCATTCAAGAGCCAGAATTAAGAGCTTCTTAAAAAGTGTACATGGATCCCCAACTTTTGTCTGGTCTAAATTGACTTGGATATGATCCAAAAATAAAGTGATGATACACTAAAGAATACAAATTCGTGGAAACAGAGAGTATATGCATCACAGAAAAATAACCTACTCTAAAATTGCTTCAGAATTATAGCACAGTTTTCCCCAACACACAATGCCTTCAGTTTTCCTAGTTAAAAACCATCAATACACTCTCCTGTAGCTAATAAAAAGAAGTAATCATAGCTTAAAATTGAACACCTTTTTTAGTGATCTCTTATTGTAAGACACATAGAATAACTTTTATATGAAGACAAACAAAATTAAAAAGTTATATTTAATTTTTAGAATCACAAACAATTAGTCACGTAATGTCTTCTGTTGTAGTTTTTGGATGCCCCTCGCCATTGGCAGAATGTGAAAAAAATTCCTGAGGCATCAAAAAATCAAAGATGGAAAGTATTATTTAAAGAGAGATGTATGGGCAGAAAAATTGCGTGTGGCAGAGTCTAAGGCAGACAGTTGCCCTGAACTTTGGGCTAGGCCTTCTTATACAGGAAAAATACAGGCAGATTCTTCAATATCAAAATGTGGTGATCACCTGTTAAAAATTGCAGGTGGGATCGGGGCCACAGTAAACCTTCCTTTTCAGCTGGTCTAACTGAGATCGGCTACATTTCTAAGGTCAGGCACACATTTTAAGCAGCAATAGCTGTATCAGTCCTTTGGTTTGCAGCAGAGCCAAGGTCAGCTAAATACGGTTGTTGTTAGTTCCCTCAAGCTCATTTCTGTTAACTCTTTCCCTGTCTCATTGTCATCATCTGCACAAATTCAAAGTCCTTTCTTCAGAACATGTAGAACACATAAAGAAAATTACTATGTTGAATTTCATCCAAATTCTAACTATATTTCTTTCAACTTTCAAACTTAATTAAAAACTTGCAGTATCACTATGAAGAATCAAACTTCAATAAAATAAGTGTGTCACCTTTTAAAATTTCTCTTAAAAAATAAAAATGAGGATTGACCAAGTAAAAGATTAACAGAGCTTTCATTGAAATAGAAACATTGAGTTAAACAGGTGTTTTGAATTACCACTTTCACTAAAACACTATTCTTTACATCAGTGGTATCTAAATTTTTGGCTTCCCTGGGCCACATTGGAAGAAGAATTGTCTTGGGCCACACATAAAATACGCTAACACTAACAACCAACCCCTAAGGAGCTTAGAAAAAAGAAGTCTCCAAAAATCTCATAATGTTGCAGGGATTTATGTTTGGCTACTTTCAAAGCCATCCTGGGTTGCAGGTTGAACATGCCTCTATTTTATAAAGCTCACTGAGTACTTTCTTAGTTGTAGAATAATGAAAGTAAATGTCTGTTTGGCTTGGTATAATAGGGACTCATAAATCACAGAAGAATGATAAAATTGTGTTTGTGACAATCACTTCTTCTGTATTTTTCTTGGTAGCACCAGGTATTTTAACCTCCCCCTTCCAAAAAAAAAAAACAAAAACAAAAACAAAAAAACAAAAACAAAAACAAAACAACCAAAAAAAAAAATCTACAGCAGCAAAATCTAGTGCTCCTTCCCCAGAGAGAAGAAAACTCCCAGTAATAGCGTGGAGGAAAGTGAGAAATGAAACTTTTTCTAGAGGTGTTAGCTTGTTTACCAATATTCAGTCTTTTCCATAGAAAAGATGCATTATATGAAAGGATTGAAGGGGCAGCAGTATCAGCTAGAAGGACATCAGTATTCCAGGAAGCCAGGCTTGCTGGCTGAGATCCAATGCCCCACAAATGCCCCAGGAGTGAATGAGGCTGATGCTGTATTACTGCTTTGGGAATTTGTCCTTCCTCTTCATGAAGTTTTCTTTTTCTTTTTCTTTTAAAAAGTATTATATTCATATTCTAATATTAAGGCTTCTTGCTAGGTTCAGTTATTTACCTTCTTCGCATCATGTGGCAAAATGGAATCTAGACTTCAGTGATTGACACAAAGGTTATTAACTATGGCTCAGTTTTGTATTTCCTACTGCAAAGTGAACATAAAGTGCAACTGAAATGGAGGTGAAACCATGGTAGTTAAGATAGAGGAGAGTAATATTAATATTTAATATTCTACATAAACATTTAACAAGGATGTGGAGCTTAATGAGACCTAGGTGGGAATTAACAAGCTAAAAAGCAATACACAGTTCCATAAATCAGAAAAATATTTGGGAGAAATTCTAATTTTCGTCACATTTCATTTAAAAATTAATTAATTTATCTTATATGATAAAGCCTTATTGAATTGACACTTGTAATATAGTCATATGCCCATAAAGCAGTAGCATTCTTTAAAATTTATCATCATAAGTTTTACTATAAATTTTTTATATTCTATGACAAATGATGCTGCAAATAGACACAGCAGTTATGACTTTGTGGGTACTCTGCTGACCACCTAATCTAGCCCTTTAATTTATAAAGGAGGAAACCAAGTCCTACGGACATTCATGGAAAAGCCTGGTAAAGCACTAGGCCTCCTGACCAGCCAGTGTCTCCACTTTTACCCCTGGTCTGTGAAATGGTCTTGACTTAACAAGGCCACATGGTCACTACAATAGTCCATCTCAGAAAACAGATCCTCAGTACATCACATTTAGGCACTAACTTTAACATAGTGATTTGTTATTCTATACAGGAAACACTCAGTGCACACTCAACCCTCTGTTTAGAATGCCCGGATGCCCATCCACATCCTTTCCAACACCCACTTGGTTACCAAAGGAGTGAGGATTCTACATACTGTGACCCTATTTTCCGGGCATCAGAGTTCCAAAGTTTTCACCATAACAGCTTGGTTTAGGGCTGGCCTCAGCTCCAAGCAGGTACAGTGAAACTTCCTTCCAGAGTTAAACTCAGGACCATTTCCTGGACTTCTGCTACTATGAAATGATGAAACATAAAGAATGAAGGTAGTCAATCACTTCAAAATTTTTGCTTTAGGGTGGCAGAAGAGCTGATCTGACACAGAAATGAGATACAGTGAGGTGCTGGCAGCATCTGTAATTTGGTTTCTCATCATGCCACAGTGCACTCTAGTATTCTGGAAACAAACCTCTATTTTGCCAAAATTGGCTGTAATATTTAAAAATATAATGACCCAGGTAAAAGTATTAAGTTCATGATCAACCTTTCTGAGGAAACTGATAATCCTGGCAATGCACCACAACAGATCAACAGATAATATCACATCTTAAAACTGACTCTTCAATGGAGACAAGAAAGAAATAACTTTTCTGTTTTCTGTAGGCTGTTTGGGCATAAAGACACACCTTTGGGGCCTTGACATGCCTTTCATTGAAGAAAGTTTCTGTCCCCAAATGCTGCAAAAGGAACCAAAAATGAAAGGGACAAAAGAGAAGATTGAGATTTCCTTGGACTTTTGACTGTCTTTTTACTTTAAAAAATAATGCAGATAGTCTAAGACAAAAATTTTATTCTTTCATATCACACAAAAAAATTAAATCCATGCAAACAGGTTGTATTTTGCTTACATTATGCTTTGCAGTGTATTGTGCTCATCTAAAATAGGAGGTGGCTTTAAGTACACTTAGTTTAATAAAAAGCAGTCTTGAACTTTTAGAGACAGGAAGCAGATAAGTTCAGGGGGCCAACTCTACTTCTGCTGATGACTGTTTGGAATGCAATCTGTTTGTCATAAGGTAACAACTAGAGTATAATACTAAATTTCTAACATGTGAGGGATACTTTTCTTTCGCTTTTGAACACAGGGAGGGGTCAGGAGCCAAGATTTTCTTCGCAGAATCTACAGGAAGAAGCATGTTCTTTACAAACATCTGCAGAGTAGAAGAGTCAGCACTGAGCCAAATTGTTAAACATACTTAATAAAGAGAGATGGGGATTGTCTACTCAGATTATTCCTGAGAGAATTCAGCTGATGCAGTCTTCTCTTTAATTATTGTCTTTTTTTTGTAGGTGATTGAATAGAACTTCCTATCTTTTTTACAGAAATGATTCAACAGAATTAAAAGAAAGTGCATGAAAGCTGACAGGGCTACAAACTCTGACCCACAGTTGTATTGTTTTTATTTAATTAAATTAACAATTTTGTTTACTTACACTACAATTTTTTTCAAACAAATATTGAAACCTGCTTTCTTAGAGAGGCTGTATTGCTCTCTGGAAAAGCATACTGGAAATCACAAGTACTCATGACTTTTTAATAGCACTGTATCTTGAATTCAAAAAAGCCTAGTAGGTGCATGCATGTTAGCCATCATGCCAGCAAGAAACTTGTGAAGGAAAGTCACATTAAAAGTCTTTCCATGGGTTATTTGTTTCTTCCTTTATTTTTTTTCTTTGCTTTCAAGTTTATATTCCACATATGAGTGAAGTCATACATGGACACAAACAATAGTTTAATGTTTATTTGGGGATGAGGAGAATAGGGAGGGGAGAAAGGAGAGGGGATGGGAGAGGAGGGAGGGGAATCTAAATATAAGGTGATGGAAAGAGAGGTCACTTTAGGTGGTGAACTTATTATAAATCAAATTGACAATGCACTGTAGAATTGTATGCCTGAAACCTATGTAATCCTTGCTAACAGATGTCACCCCAGTAAGTCTAACAATAAAAATGAATTACCAAAATGTGGAAAAAAATGTCTTTCCAGATAATTCAGTAGATATTGTGTGTGTGTGTGTGTGTGTGTGTGTGTGTGTGTAATTTTTCTTAACATAGATGTCACTATTTTGGTAAAGGGTTTGTGGACACAGATAAAAAATGAAAGGAACATTAGAAGGCAGTAATTAGAGTTCAACATGGATTCCTGGAATTAGTAGGTTGAAGAACTCTATCTTAAACCCCATCAGATCTATATGATGTATAATACAATAACAGAGAGGAAATGACAATAATTCAGTGTGCCTTCCACTGAATGAAAAAAAAATACAAAGTGACTTGCTAAATGCTGGACAAGTATGTTACTTGTCAGAATTAGTCATCTCAACTTGTTTTCCAAGGAACAAGGGAATTGCCACTGAAAAGTCACGGAGGACATTATTGTGGAGAAATTCTGCATGTGCCCATGGAGGAAGCTAGCAAATTAAGCCACAGCAAATAACCCAGTGAGCATATGCTACTGGCAACAAGCATATGTAAAGTGACCCTTGAAATTTTAGGCAATAAAAATCTCCATTGAATTTCAGTAGAAATTAACCTTGGCCCTGGAACCAGAGTGCTGAAAATAATATAGTCAGTGTGTGAAATAAGTGAAAAAATGATGTTCCAAAAAAATCATTTAAAAGATAGAAATAAAATATCACAAAGACCATCTCAGGGACATCATTATTCACAATGAACCATCTTTATCTAAAACCCCTTCTGAACACATCTTTCAAGGCTGTTCAGATATGATCTCTGTCATTCTTAAAGCGATCCTGAAAGATTCCAGCCCAGACTGATCTTCCTTCCAGTCTCTGGCCTCTAAAGGACATTGAACGGATGCATCCATGTATTTATATGTGTCATTTATCTCTCTTACTGCAGGTTGTATCTGAAAATATATTAAGCAAAGTAAAATGAAAAAAAATAGGGACCATATTGTGAGTGATGTTAGAGGAAATATTCAGACAACTAAAAAAAAAAAATAACACTCATTTAAAGTAAACTTATTAATTCAATAAAAAGAGGTGGCAGTTTGTTTCTCAAATCTGCATAATACAGTCATTGTGTTAATACTCTGTTAGATCGCATTGGCCCACAGGTTATTACTATATTAAAGATGATGAATAGTTATGTAAAATAAACTTACTTTACAGAAAACCTTTCTTATTTTTTATTGTTAAATTTTTTGGGGTGACAGTGATTAACAAAAATAACATTGGTTTCTGGTGTACAATTCTAAAGTGCAACACCTATGTCTTGCATTATGTGTTCAACAGCCAGTCAGTTCTCTTTCCATCAACATATATTTGACTTTCCTTTCATTTTTTCCCCACTGTCTTTTCTGCTTATCCTCAGTTAACGACTACACTATTGACTGTGTCTATGATTTATTTCTTACTTTCAGTTTTCTATTCCACATATGAGTAACATCACATGGATATTATTCTTTCTGTCTGGCTTATTTTATTTAGCATGATGATCTCAATGTCTATCAATGTTTTTGCAAATGGCAGTATTTCATTTTTTGTTATAGATGAGAAATATTCATTGTGTATATGTGCCACATTTTCTGTATCCAGTCATCTATCAAAGAGGCCTTTTGTGGTTTCCATGACTTGGCCACTGTGAACAGTGTGGAACAGCTTTACTTCATTAGTTTTCTTATTCAAATTTTGGTGAATGTATTTCAAAACATTTAACCAGCTGTTCAGACAATGAACTTTCTGTCTCTTCTAAGTATTTCAGTTCAGACTGAAATCAATTAATATTTGACTATATTCTAACATTTAAAATACCTCTCTGCTTTTATGAGAGTGATCCTGAAACACTTGATATATATTCAGGCAGTTTATCTCCACAAAGAACAGAAACTGATTAAGCATAATTAAACACAAAGCAGTTTCCAAATTTTTTATAGCCTGAAACAAGCATATTTTCTTCACATACTTCAAGGCAGCAAATATAATTGAATATGTAACTAAAACATATGCCTGGCCTAATGTGCAAGAAGTCGCTTTGCCATACAATGATGTCTTCAAGGCTGGAGACTACACACAATCCTGAAATAAGAAAGGAGAGACCATTCATGATCATATGAACATGATCCACAAACATATGCTGAAAAACAGTAAGCACATATCAGCATCTTCCCTTCAAAATTTATTCTCAGAATTTTCTCAAAGTCTCATTTTTACATGTCAGAGAGTCCCGATAAAATAATTCACTAATAGAAACCCTGGAATCTTTTCATTCATACTTGTAACTAGAGTTTAGGTATCTGTACTTATATTATTCAGAATAAAAATTTCTGCAGAAGTTCTTGCAGATACAGTAAGATTGAGCATACATTTGTTTAATGGATCCTCTAGAAGGCTTTTACAAAATCTAGATGTCCTATCATATATTTATTTACTAGTTATTAAGGAATGTATGAATTATTTTACATTTCCCCATATTCCACTGACTGTCACATTGTTTTATAATGTCTCTAAGTTTCTTTCTCTTTTGGCTATAATTTTTTTTTCTGGTTGAATGATACATTTTATTATATTTCATGGTTGACATTTATGATTGGATTAGTCAAACATTTATCTTGGATTCTTTAACAAGAGCTATGAAGAATGTTCAAAATATCCCTTAACATTATTTTCAGTCTGGAAGCACTTATTATAACTTCACTTGCACCCAGTAAGGATTCATTTTATGGATTGGCTATAATTTTTGTATTCAAAAATTTATTTAGTTTACATTTTTTAAAATAAATATTAACTTGGCTATCAAATGAATCATCTTCCACATGAAAAGGGCAAAGTAAGAAGAGTCATTGTTGAACATGAGGAAAAAACCTTGAGCCAAAATAAATGTCTGAATGCCATTTTTTTCTCAGAAGAAGCCATGTTGCATCTAACATGGTGCAATATGCCTGGCCTCAGTATAATGAACAAACATATTTTCTGTCTGCAAGGAGTTGACATTGACTGCAAAGGTAACACTGCACACACAAGAAGAGCAAAAAATTAGAAAGCACAAGAAAGGAACATAAAGTATATACAGCTTCAATCCACCGCCTACATCTTTCTCTTGACTCAATTCCACGGACACACAGGATACATGCAGGTCATGACAAAGCAAAGAAGAAGGCAGCTTATGCTCATAAGTAGCATGTAACTGGTGATTAAGAGATTGCTGTGTGAAACTGCAGGGAGTAGAAAATAGTTCTTCAGCTGGCTTCAAGAATCATACTGTGAGATGGTCTTATGAGAGTTTCCATAATTGCTCTATCAATCTCATAATCCACAGGTAGTGGAGACTACTAAAGTTCTGCAATATAAACAACTAATAATCTGTAGGTCAGTATAAATGACAAAACAAAAGGGTGTTAGCCAGGCCTTTTGGAGGCTATAGCAGGACCTTTGCTGGCTACAAGGCACATATTTAATAATGTGCAAGACAGGAATTCCCACAGCTAGGGGTTCTATAATGATAAAAAGCTTTCTTTGTGGTACAGATGACTAAGGCCATGCATATTTCCAATTTAATTATGGAAAACAGCTGATTCAGTACACTTTTCAAAAAAATTGAACCTAATAATTACCTTCAGAAGTGTAATGAGGTAGTTTTTTGTTTTCTTTTTGTAGTCCCTTGGCTGAGATTTGAACTCAGGCTGCCATTTTGAGAATGCTGAAGCCTAGACACTACACCACCACGGAACCACTGTTATGAGGCTCTTGAAACATAAATTATTGATTTTTGTAAGGTCAGTTAGACAATCGCTCATCACTGACTGAACTTTCCTGTATGAGTAAAATTAACTAGTTAGGAAATGGAAAACATAGCTCTCACTTTTCAAGAATTTACCATGTGAAGAAAGTCATCACCAAGTTCTTTAAGCAGAGCAGGTTTTGGCAGTGGTATGCCAAGCTGAAAATACACACTTGGAGTCAACACAGGGAGACCATAAACAAGCCAGCAAAGTAGCCGCTTTACTGTGCACCTGGGACTATATATACATATTCAAAAATAGTGGCATCTTGCCACATCTGCTCAGTAGCAATTGTTTAAGTTTTCATGGTTACATAAGCCAGTACTTTCACAGTAAATGTCAGTGCCAGACACTTCTCAGCCTGGAGCATTGACCATTTATGGTAAGGTCAGGGAGGTCAGGGACTGTTGTGGGCCTTCCCATTAACTCCTTGCAGTAGGTCTGGCTGTATTTCTTTTCAGTAGGCCTAGCTTTATTTTTTTAATTGTTGATGATTTATTTATTCATTCAGCTTATTGAGTTGCTAATATGTGCTGTGAATTGTAATGAGGGTACTACAATGAAACAAATGTTGATCATGTTAAAATTAAAGTACAGACGAAATTCATTTGGAAGTTCAAGAAAGGAATTCAGTAAATGGAGAAGATTTTGTGAAGGAGGTGAACCTAATAGAGATAGTAGAAAAACTGAATCAATGATGTAGCATTATTTTGGAAGCAAATATGATAAAAAGAATTTGACATAAGGGAATTAGTTTTTCTGTTAATGTAGAAATATGTACAATTGTTTTGATAAGATGTTTTTGTTCTGTTCATCCATGCAAAATTGTCTAATAAATCAATGCTTTTCCTAGAAAAACTACACACATATGTAAAGAGACTGACACTCCACCTCTTCAGGGCCACCACAGGAGAATTTACTCATAATGCATATCCTTGAGCCTATAGCCCACAATGACAATATAGAGTGCAGCAAAAGACTCCCAGACTGCAAGCAATAATTGCTAGGACCATTAGTATGCACTGCCAGGTGAATTCTGTAATGTTCCATCAAGAGGATTTTGGGTCATCCATGGAGGCTTGTACTTTTGTGTCTATCTCAGGCAATACTGTCTGAATGCTCTCAGTATAATCTGGAATATATAGACAACATTCCAGATGTAAAAGAGCACATGTGCTATTTTGGAAGACTGTCAATATATTTAAAGCCATCCCATTTTTCAACACAAGTTTTTACCTTTGTACTCTTTCATCTAATAACAGACTGTAGTTCTGTTTAGTAGAATTCAGGTTTTAGCTGTATGCATTGCTAAAGATTCTACTTGTAATTCTACATCTATTACAGCTGCCCCTGACAGGGCCAGAACAATGCGGTAAAACCACCAAGTGGCTCTACATGGGCAATGCTAGTGGTGATGTATACCATTCCAGATAGTAGACAATTGAAAAAAGGTCACCTATACTTGACCAGCAATGTAAGGGCAACCACATACACATCGACCAGTTTAATTTGCAAATAAATAAGGCCTTTTGTGGTATCCATAAACCCAGAGGTATCCAGTTGGAAGGAGATCTGTAGGATGAATACCAGCATATCAAGCTCCATTTCAACAAGTATGTGGGGGTCAGCATGTGAATAGTGTTTTGACACAAGTGTGAGGATACCAAACCAGCAGTGCAGTGAGCAGCTGAGCAATGTTATTCTATACATAACAGTACCCTTTCTCATAGTTGCACAGGTTACTAAACCATCTAACCCCTTCCATTAATCATTGCATAACCAAACAGAGATTAATTATTATGGTCCTTGTGGAACAAATTGTCCATTGCCCGGTGATGCTGGTGCCATTCAGTGGTCTGTTCTATGTATGTAACCATCTCCAGTTGTTTAGGAAAATTGGGTGAATAAGTCCCTGAGCTTTTTCCACCAGTATTTTCATGCAGATTCAACAGTAGAAAACATTATGCACCTGAGCAAAAGTATGTACTCAGGACAGTATACTATTGCTTGCTGTTAGCCTGGGTGGTAGAACAAAGTAGACAGTGACACCATTAATGAAAAATATTTACCTTCCAGTAAAATACAAGCAATGTGTCCATCTTGTGGCAACAATGTGGCCGGTAAGGGCTGCACACCTGGCCTATGATACCAGGCACGTTTCCCAAGAGTTTGGGGGCATGGTAGCTCTAATGGGGGGATGGAATACACAGGAAGAGGCCAGAGCAGAAGGACAAATGTTCTTTTTAGTGTGGTACCTCTGGTGCTCTCTGTTAGGGGCACCTGTACAGAGCAGAGCCAGAGCCCCAATCATGGTTTCAAGAAAAGTCTTTCCTTTAGTCAGACACCTCAAAGTTCTATTTTGGCTAGCCAAGTTTCATGACAGGATTCGGTGGTCCAAGGCCATGACCATGAGGCTCAATTTTCTGGTGCCAACAAGTCAGCAGCAGGGTGGAGTAAAGACTGATTACATATTTTTGGCACCATGTGTTGGTCAGCAAGGTGAGGACCTATTTTCATAAAACAAGGTAAGCCTTGATAAACTTTTTTTAACAAGTGCAAACAAGTGCATCTGGACTGTTCATTCAATAGACTAACTGCAGTGGGCAGATTAGTTCTCCATTTGGATAAATTGGGGCTTAAAGCCTTTATATTTTTCTTTAATAAAACATTATATTGTTCTATAATACCTGTGGCTTGTGGTCAGTAGGGTATATGCAACTGCCAACGAATATAATTTTGGCATGCCCAAGCCTGTACTTTGTATCCAATAAAGTAAAAACTCTGGTCACTGCTAATTACCTTAGAAGTACTATAGGGAGTGTTCAGGTGATAAATCGCTCAAGGATATATTCTTGGGTGGTCACAGCTATAGGCCAAGCAAATCCTAACCCAGTCCCTGTGTCCACCGTTTTGAAGGAATATTGACAAGCAGGATCTGTCCATTTCCCACTCTTGAAAGGGTTGCCCACCCCTTGGCACAATACCTGGTTCTCACAGGGGGTGGTGCCAGTAAGGGTGCTGTTCTGCAAAAGTCTGGCAATCTTGCATAGCTTGTTGACATTGTGCCAAGGTCAGCAATACAACTACCTGTTCCTGTATAAGTGAATAGCGGACAACTCACCTTTCCACAACTGAGATCAAAAGCCATTGGGTACCTTACAAGTCCCATGTTTTGGCCATAAGCCCCATCTAAACTCATTGACATCCACTGATACAATTCAAAGGAATGGTAGGGTGATGTCGACCACCTGTATGGTTTGGGCTTGAGCAACTGCTTGATTTTTGGCTTGAAATGACACTTCTATCAGTGGCATAATATCCCAAGTAGCACTTCACCATATCAGGTGATGTAACGGGCGAGCTTAGGTAGCTAAATGAGGAATAAACACTCTTCAATAGCTTAACAAACCCATGTAGGTCTGCAAAAACCCAGGCCTTGGAGTCTGCCTTCATTGATGGCCCATTCCCAGGTCTCAAGTACATCTCATAGAATGGTGGCTGAAGTCTCAAGCTCTATAAAATAATCAAAACATAGCATTATATCATCAATATAATGTTAAAGGCTGGGTTATTCACTCCTTGCAGTAGGCCTGGCTGTAATCTTTTACAGCTGCCCTGGCTTTAACCCTTTGGGAATTGACAAGGAGAAAAATAGGAGTAAAATTGATGCAGTTCAACAATCACAGAGTACAGAATATTACAATTTAGAGAATTCTATTAATAACTACACCTCTGAAATGATTTCTTGACATGGGCTAAGATTTCAGAATTTTAAAAAGATGGGGGAGAAGGTGGTTTACTAAAAGTGCTAGTTTAATAATCACTTAGAAGCAACATCTGTGAATAATAGTATGTTTTTAAGTAGATGCAAGGTTGATCATTTTTGTAATTTCCAACAAAGGAGCTGGTTCTTCTGCTGGTTCGGGCCAAGCCTTCTCAAGTCGAAAGAAGCATGATGCCACAGAAAGCAAAGGGATCAGAAAAAATGAGAACTGGTTTTGTCATTCCAGGTGAGTCAAATCTTCTGCATGCTCTCTCACACTTTGAAATAGAAATTATAGTTTTATCCAGCTGTATTGCAATGCATCAAATTAAACATGTGAGTGAGTGCTTTGAAACATAAGAGAGATTATCCCTATGAGATTTCAAATTAAAGCTAACAAGAAAATATATGGCAAACACAGGCCTGGAGATTTGCCAGAGAAACACGCAGGGGAAAGAAATAAGTGGATTTAAGAAAATAGTTCCTCATGAGAGGGAGGTGATGAGATGTATGAAGGAGAAGTGGAAGGTGGTCCTGGAG
Source organism: Lyroderma lyra (assembly GCA_004026885.1). NCBI lineage: Eukaryota > Metazoa > Chordata > Mammalia > Chiroptera > Megadermatidae > Lyroderma > Lyroderma lyra. Next base: position 10,732 of record PVJL010014290.1, on the reverse strand, counting down.
AATCACTGGGTTGAAAAATAACAATTTGACCCAACCCAACTGAAGCAGATTTCTGGAGATTTGAAGGAAAAGTGAGTTTTTACACCAATGCAACAGAAATGGTGGAAAATGTCCTATCTGTTCTCCTGTGAGTGCACCAAGAAATTTCTGGCCCAGAGGCCATTTCAAAAGTTGAAGTCCTCTGTCTGAGACTACTGCTATTAATTCCTAAATAACTTCCTGAGCAAAATTTCTAATTTTAATAAACACATTTCCAAACTACTTAAGTGCAAGATGTACTGGGAAGGGAGTAATATTTAGAAAGGATCTCAACAGTTGTTTATGAATCAGAAAATTAATGCTATCATTAATTATCTCAGTGGAGTGTTTTACTTTGAACATGAGTCCTTACTTTGTTTTTAGTGTGAGGAATTCAAAGTAAGCTTGAGAAAATGTGTTTACCTGTTATTTCTTTCTAAATATGCCTCATGGCAATTTGTTTAAAAATATTTCCACTTGCATTCTCTTCAAACTATTTCAGCATTTTCTAAAGAGAAAAAGGTTATGAGACAAAATGGACCTCAATCAGTTCTATCAAGTGATTATTCTGCTCAAGTTATTTACCTATTTAAATATCTGTTCTTTTAAAGGACACTTTTAAGAAAGTTCATAACAATAATTTACAATAAAATAATATATGTTAATTTCAATAAATAGACTTAAAATGCATTTTCATGAACTTTAATACACACAGTTCATAGAAACTCCAATGCAACACAAGCCTATTAAGTTTTTTTTGTTTTTAGAATTTGACCATAAACATACTGGAATATTTTGTAAAATTCCAAGTGTATTTATAAACTTGTAAGGACTTTACTCCTGAGTTATAATAAAATGATAAAGAATGACATATTATTTCTCCTGGAAAAGAAACCACTCATAGAACAAAAGTGTTTATTTATACTTCATTTTTTGTCTTACTAATAGGAAAAGTATTAGTATTTTCTTCTTACAGGCAGTGATTGATCTTCCTTTATGTTTTTCATAGTAGAAACATTATTCTTCACTTTAAAAACTAAGTATGGGTTAAGGGTATAGTAGGATTTAAAGTAATCCAGCTTTAGCAGTATTCAGTCAGATGTCTGCTTTGAAATATTAAAAAATAAGGTGACAGGAGTGAGAAATTGTAGGGCAAGTATTTCCTCTTAAAGAATAAGATGCTGTACTATTGAATCCTCCTATCTGGTCTGCACATTAGAGGAACTCCTCTTCCACTCTGCTAATCTCTGTAGGGATATGCAGAATTATTGACAAACTTCTTTCTATATACATGCAATACTTTCTAGAAATCATAGTATACAGTTGCTTCTTCTTCAGAATAATCAGTAAGCAAGAAATATTGGCTTGAGACTTGATGAAGTTACATGAAATCAAAAAGAATAAAATTGAGGCTAGCACAAGTCAAACTCCTCACTCAGACTTTCAGATATGGCCTGCCCAACTGAGTTGAGTCTTTGAAGTTGGCTGATGTAATGTAGCTTGGGGTTCCCACACTCCGCTGTATGCAAAGAGCCTCTGGAGAACCACACACACACACACACACACACACACACACATACACACACACACACACACACACATGCATTCTTTGTAACAATGATGTTTTTTCTAAGTTCTGGGAAAAGAAAGTCCAAGAAATCTAGGCTGTCTAGAGCAGCAGGGGTAAGATTTGCTGGCTGTCCCAGCGTTTTGAGCCTCAGCTCCTGGGTTGCTAGCTCAACCTGTGTTTTAGTTTTGCCCCTGCATGTTGGTGGCACAATTCCTGAGTAGAGGCAAGCAGTTCCTCCATCAGGCTCTGCTAGGAACTCACTGCTGGAGTCCTGGGAGATTGTAATTCCAGCTAGAGGCCTGTTTGAAGAAGCAAATTGAAAGGATGGAGGCATTTTTTTACCTTTCCCTTCCTCTCCGACTCAAGCAAACTTCAGAGCTGCAACACAGAAGCCATTTTCCTTTGACTCTCCAGAACAATGGCAGAGCAGTTCATGAGGAAGCTAAAGAGGGAAAGGCTTCCATGCCTTCTGCAACCATGGCCACACCTTCAGGCTTTCCTGGAGGTCCAGTCTTCGCTGTGCAACTACACTCATGTCCTTTAGCCACGCCATCCCCCTAGTCTTTCTCGCGTCACCTTTGAGGCCTGGATAAGCAAATGAAGGTAGAGTGCTCATGGGGTTCTAAGTTTAAAAACAACCTGGCCTCAGCCCCTATTAATTCCTGGAGCTCCTCTCTTGTTTGGAAGTGTGTGGAGAGCTCTGAGGCATTCCTTGGTGTTCTAGAAACTTCTGACTAAAAGACAAGCCATGGACATCTGGGAGAACCATGTCCTTACCTTCCTCCATAGCAACAAAAACCTCATGAATACTGAACAGTATTGTCTGTCAGGCCATGTTCCACCAAGTCCCAACCCCATGGCATGTTTGTTCTCTCTGTTCAGATTTGTGGGGTCAGATGAGGACCTTTCCCTCAGAACTGGCAGACTTCACACCTGCACAGGCCCAGACGTGTAGGTTGTAGACCAGATACAGGCTGTTTGGCTCCTAGTTTGGAAAGTTTCCTCTGTGACACCACCATAGCTGCTTCAGCCACCACCACATCTGGGTCTGGGTCCAGGAAACAACAGGGCATGAGCAGGTGCTCTACCAAGCACCTTAAGGCAGCACATTCAAAAGTGTTGACAACTGTATCTTATTCCTTGCCGAATATATCAATTTTTCAAATATCCAGTGTGAGATCACTTTAGGTCAAAGTTGTTACCATGGCTGAGACATTTGACTGCCATTACAACAAAAATCCCCTGCAAGAGAACACATATTGAAGGATAGCCACCACTGCTACCTGAGCTGATTTGATAATTGCGTGCCAACACCTGTATGGATTGTGGTAAGCCCATCAGTGCAGACTCAAAAAAGTTTCACTATAAGGACAGCTACTGCCATGACACTTGCTTTTTCTGTACCAAGTGCCTTCATTCCTCACACAGCGAGATCTTTGTGGCCAAAAAACACCAAGATTCTGTGCAACAAGTGCACAACACTGGAAGACTCTCTCAATTCCAAGGGCTACTACAAGTCATTTGTTGCAGATCATAATGTAGAGTAAAAAGGGACCCTCTGGCACCAAGACTGCTACACCTGCATCAACTGCAAGCAAGTCATTGAAACTGGGAGGTCCATTGCTAAATGGGAGGAGTTCTACTGCATGACTTGCCCCAAGGCCAAGTTTGCAAAGTCATTCTTAGAGTGCAACAAGGCCATCACATCTGGCAGAATCACATACCAGGATCCACCCTGGCAAGTTGAATGCTTTGTGTGTATTACCTGCTGTAAGAAGCTAGCTGGGCACCCATTCACCACTGTGGAGGACCAATATCACTGTGTGGATTGCTACAAGAATTTTGTGGACGAGGGGTTAGGGAGGGGAGAAAGGGGAGGGGGTGGGAGAGGAGGGGGGAAGCTAAATATAAGGTGATGGAAAGAGAAGTCACATTAGGTGATGAACTTACTATACATCAAGTTGACAATGCACTGTAGAATTGTATGCCTGAAACCTATGTAATCCTTGCTAACAGATGTCACCCCAATAAGTCTTACAATAAAAAATGAATTTAAAAAAATAAAAAAAAAGAATTTTGTGACTACGACATGTGCTGGATGCAAGAAACTCATCACTAGATTTTGTAGGTGTTCAAGTGTGATGACTTTTGAAGGAAAATCCTGGCATGATTACAGTTTTCATGCAAAAAATGCTCCTGAGCCTGGCCAAAAGTTCCTTTGTTCTTCATCAGGAAAAATAATTTTGCCATGATTGTGGCAAGAGGCTGTAAAATGACAAAGGCTCCTGTCCTATCTGATAGAATTGGGTCTTATTCTTTGTGTCCATGACTTCTGACTTTCACCATCTATGGGGAAAGAACCACTTTTCACTTCTTCAAAGTTGTTTGTTCTGTTTTTTATCCCACTTTACAGTATTACTTAAATAATGCCACACAGTGGTCATATTGAAACTTAGCAAAAAACAACTCTGCAGTAAAGTTAATTTTGAGATAGCTGTTAGAGATATGAGCTGAAACACCAGGCAATAGTAATAAGTTTTATTAGGCGCACTGCCAGGCTGCCTCACAAATGGAGTAAAGAAGCAGCCCAAACGTGGTGAGGGGAAGATATACAGATAAGAGGTTATGGTGGGCAAATGCAGAGGAGAGTATAGGTGGTTATATCTAATGGGTCAAAAGTAGGTTTTAGTTTCCTAAGTTAGGGTAGATTTCATTTTCTCGAGCTGAGCTGAGCCCCCATGAGACAAGGGAAGGTGGGGAGAGGTGAATTGAATAAGATAAAGGTTCAGGAGCCATTTTAGGCTGAGTACATCAAAGGCTACAGTTAAAAACAGAGACATTTAGATTCATTCATCTGCATGTTTATCCTAGAGCAGAGAAGTCCTCATCATTTAGCTGCTTAGTGATGTAAACAAGAAACCTAAGAGATACAGCCTTTACTAAGGTGCCCTTTGAAACTCACATTGGGCCCATGGTGCTGTCACATGATATAGAAAGGTTGTAGCGACTTCTCCAACTTGCTGCTCACCTTGTTCTGTGAGCAGAAACAGCAGTTACTGAAATGCATGTTTTAGCTTTCTCTTCAAATTATTTTTGTTTTTTTGAACAAGTATTATAAATTTTCAGGAAAATAACTTTCATATGTAGCTATGATTCTCAACAGAACTTTCCCCTTTACTAATATTTGAGTTTCCCCTGTGGTGTGTTTTCTGAATGACCCTACTTTCAAGCATAAAACATGTGGGTGATTTGTAAACTCTAGGCGTATTTGAGAAGATGAGCCCACCTCAAAAGAATACCATCACAGAAAATACAAACGAAGCTGTTTCTTTTTATTTTTTAAAGTTGAAAAGAGTTGTGTTTTACTTCATAGTAACATAATTTTTGGGTTTGGAATCTTGCATGAAAACATTTAGCCCCTCTAACATTTATGCAATTTTGAAATCAACCTACAGAAGTAATGATAAAACTTTAGAGGAAGTAGCTGAACAGACTATGGGATTGTCACTTATGTGCATGTAACATTTCTAAACAGTGATGTGTTGAATTTCTTATAACATAGTAGTTGTCTGCTCTTTCCCCATGCATTAAAGAGGTCCACCACTTCCCTTCTCTTGTGATTGCTAGGACTGTTCCCCAAGAGTTTAACTGGATCTCTGTGAGAATGGGGAGGCCACTATCTCTACAAGCAAAACAAGATTTCTATGTAGTGCTTACCTGAAATATAGAATCACCTTCCTACCTTATTTTATTAAATTGTTATATTTCATAGTAAATGATACAAAAAGTGAATATGTAATGACAATACATATTAACATTCTAATAGTCATGGTTAGAAAAGCTAACATCTTGTTTCTGCATTTTGTCATTAGATTTTATCATCTTATGTTTCAGTGTATCTTTACAGAAATAAAACAGCCTATAAAAAATAGAATGTTTTCTTTGTGGCACTTTCTTTCTTTGTCTTCTGCTTCCTGCCTGTACTGATAAAAAGGTGACAAAGAAATGATACCCACCTTATTTCTTTTAGACAAGTCTAGCAGTGCTAAGATTTAAAGGGATGGTGGGCCTAAATGGTGTTGAGGTTAACATACTTCTCTAAAAGTGCAGTTAGAGATTCCTAACTGATGATAGGGGTTCAAGTACATTTCTTTTTTTTTTTTTAATTCATTTTTATTGTTAGACTTATTGCGGTGACATCTGTTAGCAAGGATTACATAGGTTTCAGGCATAAAATTCTACAGTGCATTGTCAACTTGATGTATAATAACACTCACCAAATCTTTAGAAAATAATACACACACACACACACACACACACACACATACACACACACATCATGCAACAATAAATTCATTTTAAAGTTTGTCCCATTTAGAATATGTCATGTATTTCAGACTTCTACCTTAGAAGCATCAAATTTTATTTTCAACCACTTTATGTTCTATGGTGCTTTTGGAAGTGAAATTATTTCTGTGTGGAATCACCTGATAACACTTTACTTTTGAAAAAAGGAGTTCAATCTCTTTATTCACTAAATTAGTGTAAGATGTAGCCATGTACAGGTGTAGTTTTAGAACTTTGGAGCAGCTAAATCACTGTAATGTTAATCTTTTTTGGCCTTAACATTGAAAGAAATATAAACACTTGAAATATCAAATGTAAAGAGTTGATTTTAAAAGGTTTGAGAAAAAACAAATTGGAAAAACCTAACTTGAGCATAGCAATGTTAAAAATGGAGGTGTCAAAGTGCCTCCTGTCCTGTTGCCAAACTTGATGACACAATTTGATGGTCTGTTCATGCTGACACATGAAATTGTACTGTTTCTCCCAAAGGAGGGACAATGCAACATTTAAAATGTTAGGTCATATGCTTATTCTCATTATAGTCCAGTAACTTGCATATAGGGTGTGCAGTGTTTTTTATTTTTAATTCAAATACATAAATATAAATTTATTTCAGTAATTTTAAATTTACTGTAGGCAAAATTCTAAATTATTTCTGATAACTTGAACAATTACAAGCAATTGCCAAATATATGCTTATTTAAGTGCTAACGCTAAGTTTTAATTCTTTTGGGGAAGAAGAAGAGTTCATATCTAAATAAAACTCAGCTAAGTTTTCTTAATATCAGAAAGCCTTTTATTATTTAAATGCTGTTTTAGATAATCTCCCCTTTTCATATGTTCTAAGTTTCTCATCTTTGCATCCAAAGTAGTTGCTGAACTTAGTGAAATTATAGCCCTTAAAGCAAGACAGGTTGTAATATATGCTCATTGATTACTGTGTTTTCATGTTTATTTCCTCCAGATTTCATGGCTTAGGAGACAGACACTTACTTTTATTAGGAAAAAGTCTGGCATATATTGATAGTTAATATGTATTTCACTTGATGGAGGAATACACACATACAAACACACACACACACACACACACACACACACACACACACACACACCACATACAAATGTAACATACACAGACTGGTTTGTATTCAGCCATGTACTATGCAAAACAGAGGCTTTAAAGGCTGAAATTTTTTGATGTTCTTGTACATTTTATTTTGATTCACTTCAATGGAAGTTTTTAAAATGATTATGTTAACATCTAATTAGCACATATAATGTTTTTTTTTTCAAATTCAGCTAGAAGCTAAAGAAAAATACATGTATGCTAAAATTAACAAAGTTTATTTTTAGGCATATGTAGCATATAATAATGAAATTTCTTGTAATAATGGGATTTGTCTGAATTCCCAAAGCACATTATTAATGGGAAACAGAACAGAATTGTAAAAGAGGTTTTATAGTTCTGTGTTTTTTAGTCTCATTAAAAATATAAATTGTAAGCAGAGATGATGTTGAAGTGACATATGGTTAGCTTTTACAAAAGAGTTAAAGTCTTCAGAACAAGTATTTATGAAAACATTTGTGCAAGTTGTTCATATAATATGTTTTCTCAATCAAAAGTGTATAGTTTAATGTGGTAAGTATATTGCATATCTATATTTAAAGTCAGCTAGTATTTTTTTTATTTTAAGTGTTATCTTAAATTGCACTTTAAAGAAAACGGAAATATCCCTATTAATATTTTTCTTTCTCACTCCTTAAATATTAGAAATATGTATGTGATCATAGGATAGTCAATGAACTTTGAAAAACAGAATAGTATTTTATTTTAAACTTAACAATTTGAAAGATGGTCAGAAAATATAGATTCGCTTTCTTGTCAGTAGAGGTAATCTGTTGCCATATTTCATATTTTAATTACTAACAATTCATACACATACATGCGCACGCACACACACACACAGATATATTTAAAATGATTATTTTATTACATTTGTCCATTTAATTTGAAAGTCTTTTTAAAAAACTGGAATAAAAAGCAAGCATCTGGCTTCTTCAATATATACAATTTAAGACATAAAGTAAAAATCCTACATTGTGTTTTACAAGAAACAATACAACTTAACATACAGACATTAAGGACTGACTTTCATGATGTGTCCTTAAAAGTAATTTAGATAGCATTTGAATTTAAGTTTCCAAACATTGTAGCATTCCATAAATAGACATGTTTATAAGTTTAGAGCATTTTTTTAACTCTGAGATTTTACCTCAACAATTTTACTGCAGAAAACATAATAAAACAATTACTAACACTGGCAGCTATTGTGGATTGAAAGTTTGAATTGTTTAAACACTGAAGCAAACAATAGAACCTTTTAGTCCTAAGAAGAATTGTTTTTATAATGCAACAAGGAACTAAAAATAAAATTACAATGACTGTTCATTTGCAATTTCAATTAATTTTTCAATCTGTTTCACTACACATTTAAAAGAAATAGGAACACACAAACACTTTACTTTTAAAGGACTTGTTTTCATAAAAAAATGTGATCACTGTGAAACTTAAATCTTAGAGTGAAGTAACAGGACTGTAGGTATCACTGGTTTCTAAAGTGGAGCAAACACACTCACTGCTCTCTCTGATTGCAGGTCCATTTTTCACCTATTTGGGACCTCAAATATGAGAACAAGCTAAGTTTGCATGCTCCTCTCTATTAGATATAGAGATATCAATATGTTGACTGTCTTGTCACTACTCAGCAGCAGGTATAGCAGTCTAATCCACACCTGGTGAAATTGTATTTCTGATGAAGAAGTATTTAAACTTGACACCTGTCATTGAAACATTTGGTATACTGCTTTTTAGAGAACCTACAAACCAGTGGTAGACTGGGTTCTTAAATTTGTTAAAAAAGACTGGGTAAAGAGTTAAAGTTATATAAGCTAGAGAAGTTTGCTTAAAATTATTTTAATTAAGACTTTCTACGTAAAGATTCTCTCTCCCTTTCTTTTGGAAATGTCATCTGGATATCACATGGGGCCTACATTTAAAAGACAAATTCAAAATGTTTAAAAATCACATGAAAGTGAGATAACAGCATACCTAGTAGTAGGAGAAAGTCCTAGAAGACAGGACATTTATTACATTGTTTCCTCATCAGCATTTCTTGTTGAATCTCCAGGAATGCTTATAAAATGCATTCAATATAGTATAATTAAGTGTACAAATCTCTCATATTGACACTCCAAGAGTCCTAAAATGTAAAATGCTAGGTATATAAAAACTGAACTAATGGGGAAAACATTTAACTTTAAGGATGCATTGACAATAGTGTATCAGATTACAGAATGCCACATGTAAGATTTCTCTTGACTGTGGAAGCCAACACAATTCTATAGCACTTGTCACACCTCAGTTCCAGTTGTCTCAGTACATTGGGCTCCCTGGCTGGGATGAATGAGTGCAGTCAGGAAAGTACAAGGGTCTGAGTTTGTAAACAATCTGTCCTCTAAACCAATGCCCATATCCAGCAGGGTAGTACACTCAAGAGTGAAAAATTCATATAGCAGTTGAGTATGTATGGCATGCCTGGGCTGCACCTGCTAGCAGAGTTTTTCAGAAACTGGTCATTGCTCTCAGACAGCCAATTCCCTTTGGTTTTCTGAAAGACTTGGGTACACAGAGAGGACCATTTGGTTTCATCTGTTGAACAGCCTCTTCAATTGATTAGTCCAAGGACTCGCTGACCTGTGCAGACTAGTAACATCAACCCAGAACATGTGGCAGGCAGTGAGAATCCTATGATACCAGCCAGAGGCAGGTGCTCTAAGGTAGGAACCAAGATTGACTCCCCAAGGGCAGGTGGCATAGCCAGGTTTGACTGGGTAACCTACCCAAGTTATCTGTTTCTGCAGTGATAGCAGTATTAGATAGGTATTACCTAATTCTTTCAGATAGTGGCAGAGATGGTGACCAGATCCCAAGTCACAGAGACCCTACAGACTGTTAATGAGCCCTAATTCCCACCCCACAGATTCACCTGGTGCTCTGGCCTTGCCTTATTCCTCAAGTCCCTAGTGCCCCAGGTCTTCAGTCCTGCTATGCCCCTCACTCATATTGCAAGCGCTCATCATTCTGTGTCCCCTCACCTCTCTGAAGCCTTGAGTGTTTGGACCCCAGCCTCAAAACTCTCCTTACCTCAGTTCGTTTTCTATCTCCATTCTTCTGTGAGTGAGCTTCTGGTAGAGGTGAAGAATGGGAACTGGAGAAAAGAGTTTCTGAATTCCTGCAATTTACACTGAGAGCAGTAGAAGCATTCAGTCTCTTTAGTGGGCCTTTATAGATGAGGCCAAGAAGTTGAAGCTTCCAGATTGGTGTGAGAGGGGTCTGAAAATTCTATTTCAATTTTGATTGCAACCAGACAAGTGACAGTTGAAAAGCAAAGTCACATGAATTGCCTGAAAATCTTTTAATGGGAATGGGAATCTGCCCTAAGCAGATTTAGTGGTGGAATTGGGTCCACCACTAAATCTGCTTAGGGCAGATTCCCATTCCCATTAAAAGATTTTCAGGCAATTCATGTGACTTTGCGTGTCACCCTGCCTTTTATCACCTTCAACTTCTTCACATCAAAGAAATTTACAGTAGTAGTTGACACATTATTTCTCATTGTGAATTTGTAAAAGAGCAATGATATGCTTGAATATTTTCCAGGAGATTCAATGTATAAAGACCTGATTCTGAGAGCTTTTTTTTTTTTTTTTTTTTTTTTTTTTTTTTTTTTTTTTTTT
>PVJL010014289.1:0-28627 GCA_004026885.1 Lyroderma lyra | reverse complement strand
CTCTCAATTGTCCATGTGACATATGAAAAAATGATTAAAATTTAATGCTGTACTTGTAGAATGTCCAGGGACTAGATCCTGAGTTGGTTTAATGATGGGAATCTCCTTCTCTACTTGCGTTCTTCAGAACAGACTCACAGAATGTGAACTTGTCAGTCTATTAATAGTGTGTAGCCACATGCATCTATGCTTCCTCAGGAGAGGAAGTTTAATTAGAAAAATTTATACCTCAAGGGACCCAAGTTTTAGGGAATGAAATTTAAGGGCAGAGGAGAATTGAAGTACAAGATTCTGGTAGTGTACATAACATGACATGAGATTCAAATTGCTGTAATGCAAAAAGAACACTTGCCTCCAAATATGGCAATCCTTTATTAGAATGAAGAAAAGTTGTGTGGCATAAGAAATTCTTTATAGGAACTCTCCTTAATGTCCTGACAGGATCTGAGCTGGACTGTTCAGGAATTCATTGGAGAAAAGCACATCAGACTCATTCCTTATGAATAGGTGATTAGACCTGCTGACAGTGTGATCAGTGTGGCAGCCCCTTTGAGTATGGTAAGATCATCAATCCCAACAACAAAATTAGGCCCTGCACTCCTCCATCAGTGCATAACTAAGTTCATGTAATTCCAGTTGTCATATGTAACACTAGTGTGCATGATGGATAGTGCAGTGCAAAATCAGACCATCATGTGAGCCCTAACTCTGCAAGAGTTTCCTGCCACCTGAGTAGTAAGCAGAATCAAAGTATGTACCTTTCTTGCACTGAAATATGCCTAGCACTGTGCTGAGCAAACAGTAAACTTCTTCCCTTTCCCCTGTTAATATTTCCCATAGCAATTTTGGTAAGCCAAAGAAGAGGCTGTTATAACCCATGGGAGAGAGGTCAAGTAATACTTTGTAGAGCCACTAATCAGAATCCCAACTAGTCACTTCACCCTTCCTTTAAGAGTCTCTGGATCCTTGTGCATAACATGGAGAGAATGCCAGTTATCTAATTTATAGTATTATTGTAAAGACTAAACAGGGTAGCAAGTAACATGTGTGAAAGTGCTTGGATAGAGTATGTGACTCTATCATATGAGTTTATTCCCTTCAGTGCTTATTCAATCCTTATTCCTGACTTGTTTTTAACCCAGAAAACTCTGATACTTCTTTCTTGCTGGATTTGTTGGTTTCTAATCCAATAGCCTTTCCTACCAATGCCCTATGGTAAGAAAAACTGATTTTGTTCAAAGAACTATGTCTACTCCTAGGATGGGACTCAGGATTTCTCCAATCCCATTCCTTTTTGTCAGATAATTATTTTTTCCAGCCTTCTCTGTAACTAAACGTAGCCATGGGACCCATTTCTTCCCAATTGGATGTATGGGAAATGTTTGGGGACTTCTATGGTGTATGCTATTTTTTAATAAAAAGGACAGATGTGGGACAAGAGGAGGGTGATGCTTGAAATACAATAGAGATGCCTGGTGCTTTTGTAGCCTGTGTGACAGCATGAGGTTACAGTCTCAACCTGCTGAAAATAGTGGAGCTGGAGGATGGAAGCCATGGTGTTCTTGTGGCATCAATGAATAGCTGAATCAGGGAATGAGTGCTTACAGACTTTGTATCATAAGGGAAAAAAAAGGTAAGGCCTATTTTGTTTATACTTTTGCTTCCAAACATCAGCTTGAACTCATTTGAAGTTAACTTTTACAAATACTAATACTGATCCTGTATCCAGAAATTCTGATTTCATTAGTCTATATTGTGGCCTTGGATATTTTGTAAAACTTAGTTATAAATACTGTCAAACTGATAAATGACAAGTTAACTACTCATATAATAAAGAGTCCACATGTAAATCCCACCCAACTTCAATAAGCATGAGCTCTTGGTTGATTTTATTTCATCATCTACACCTACTAACTTCCCCCACCTCTTCAGGTTTTCTTCAAATTCCAGACATTTTAACTATATATATATATATAATGAGAATATAACTCAAAGATAAAGGTATCTTAAAAGTCCTAATTTATTAATGTAATATATGTCATTATTATGCCTAAACAATAATTAATAATTCTTAATATCTTCAATATTCATGCACAGAGAGTTTCTCTTACTGTCTCACAAATGATAATATTTTCACTTTGTTTTCTTCAACTCCTAGTCTCACACATTGCAATTTCTCAATATGCCTGTTAATTCTCTGCAAAATTCACCCTCTCTTACTTTGTCTTTTTTTCCTGTGAGAAATGAGTTCTTTGTTCTATAGAGTCATCCATATGCAGAATTTTGCTTATATCAGTTCAGTGGCATTATTTAACACATTCCTCTGTTCCCTGTCTTTCTTGTAAATTAGGATTCAGATCTAAAGTCTTCTTTTGACTCAGTCTTCATATTTTGGCAAGAGTGTCTCAGAGATAGTGTTGTATTAGTCCATCAGAAGGTACATACTATACTGTTGTCCCTCTTTTTGTAATGCAAGCAGATATTGGTGTTCATTGCCTAGAGTGCTTGTGTCATTTAAGGTTTTAAATGGAGATGTGCAATTCTATCTATTTTCATATATTAGATGGAATTTTTCTTCGATGAGAAACTTCCCTCATCCACCATTTAGTAACCAATGTATTAGTTCATATACCAAACACAGGATACTTTTTCATTATTTGCCTCTGCTTACTCAATTTCAAAATAATGAATTAATTTCCCAGCATTTAATAATGGTGACTACAAGGTCTTGCTCCTTTAAAACCACTATGGACCCAATAATGATGTGTTTTAATTCATTTTACTTATTATTGACACTCAATTTGTCCCTACATGGTGCAGACTCATAATCTGAATCTGCCTACACAGAGGAAAGCACAAAGCAGGTGTTTAGTAGATGTGTTCTGAAAGCATGTCAAATAACTGAGTGTGGTGTATTGATATCATATTTGTTTGTTTTATTACAGCATTATGTTACTGTGCCTGTCCCTTCACCAGGTGTTTAAAACTGATATTATCCCTTCACTCTCTTGGGTGTCATTCAAGTATTACTACATTTGTACTCAGAAAAATTAAGATTTATTTTCCTTCATTGGCTCTTTCTACTTATTTAGGGGATAGGTTACCTAAACTGAACTCATAGATTTCATTATCTTTTGGCTTAGAAAATTCATTTTCCCACATTACCATTAATTCTCACTCAACACCATTTTCTCTGTGCTCATTTGTGTCATTTGCTACTGCTCTACTTCCCAGAACCTTACATAGCTCAAATTTTCTCTTTCCCTAACACATCTCTCCCTTATCATTGTACCAGCACTCCTATGAAAGTAGTTTGTCAGTAAATCGTTAAGTATCTTTACTTTGGTTCTTCATCTCAATGGTTTTTCCAACTACAGGTATGCATTTTGAGGGCTGAGTGCTTGTGCCTTGGTCATATCAAAGACCCTTTGGTGACCAACTTCCTTTTCCCCAAATACCAATTTTCTAATTTGTCATGACAACTGTGTTCTTGTGAAGTGAGCTCCACAAAAAATCATTAGAACATTATGAAGCACACAAATTCCAAGATGTGTAAGACATTTGTACCCATGATTACTTGAATACAGGTTGCTATATAAGAAGTGTTGGATAAAATGTAGGGGAATTAAACAACCTCTTAAATTTATCCCAGTACTCTGAGAGAGCACAGTAATATTTACACAAGGATTACTAGGATATGCCCAGGAATTGGTTGGCTATGATGTTAGCATATAAGGATACCTTTTCCAGCTTTTAACCCCTGAATTAGACTATATTCTGGGTGGGCTACTCCAGCACTTGAGTCTTAAGCAATTCAGTTCTAGTGAACGGTGCTTCACAATTTTCTTAAGTAGGGAGTTCTCTGGTGGTGCAGTGGCTTAAGGCTCCAGTGCTATCAGTGCTGCGGCCTGGGTTTGACTCCCATCTAGAGAGCTACCCACATACAAAAAAAAAGGCAACAATTTTCTTAAGTAGCAATTGCAGGTACTGGTGTAAAATGAACAAGGCTGAGTGACTAATGTTTTCAGAGTTCTTCATATTACCCATGTGAATTGTGTGTGAATTAGTCTGAAAGCAACAGAATGATAGTGTCAGCTTTGGTTTTGTGGTTCTATCATCATCCAGCACTGGAAACATTGGATGAGAAACTTCCCAGAGTGCTGTGTGAACATTGAAGGTAAGGGGCACTGCCTTAGAATGGCGATACCGTTTTCCTGTTTAATCTTGAACATTAGGCTGTTTTCTAAGTGAGCTACTCTCATGCTTGGCTAGGGGGCATTTCAGCCCTGACTGAGGTTGCTCCCCGGTACTTTACTGTAATAGTGATGGGCAATGGTGTCTGAAAAATTATAAAGCTGCTGGAGTGACTTATAATTCCAACCTCCATGGTTCTTTGCGGCCTCTTTGTATCCTTGTAACTAGCACCCCAGGGTGTAACTGTAGATGAGGATTAAAACAAAGCCTGATAGTGAGAAAAAGGTTTTACTCAGACACTAGGCCCCCTCAGTGCAGTTGCTATGGGAGATGATGCATCCTGATTGTGTTGTTGCCATGGTAACTCATGCACTTGACCCAATCTTGTGCAGAGTTGACACACCAAAGGCAGCTTTTCCTCAGCAGATAGCATCATCTCCTTTGTGAGTTCAGAGTGAGAAAAAAGAGTCAACAGAATTATTTCCCCAAAGATATTTACTACCCTGTAAGTTTTTTGCCTCCGTAATTGGGAAAGCGTTGTTTCTGGAATTTTTATTATTGTTAGCATGTGTGTGATCATATAGATTATTTGTATAATAAGGATGTACTGCATGGAGCACACCAATTGCTCCCCATAGTTGGAGAACCATGCAGGTCATGATTGGAATGAACTGGAATAAATATAGCTAGAGCTTATTGAGAACTTTATATCTTCAAGGCTCTACTCTTTGTCTTTATACATAGCTTGATTAGCACTAGCTTATTATTCAATGCATAATCCTAAAATAATAAATACATGAGATAACAGTGCATGAATCACATCAGATAGAAACAGAGAACAGACAACTTGATGGGTGAGAAATAGTTTTTCAAAGTTCTTTTAATTTACCTTTCTGCTACTGTAAGTTGATTCGATCATCTTTTTATATGTTTTAGGGCCATTTGTACGTCTCTTTTAAAACTATTTGTTCAGGTTTTTTGTCATTTTATGTAATGGATTTATTGTCTTTTTAAATTTGACTTCAAAAATTACTTGGCATTTATTTGGGATATTAGCTCTTCATCTTTTATATATTTTGAAATATGTTCTTGAAGTTGGTTACTTGATTTTATTTGCTTGTCCTTTTGTTTTTTTGTGTTTTGCCAGACCAAATTGTTTCTTCTTTATTTGTAGGTAGATCATTTATCAAATTTTCCTTTCTGTTTGGATTTTGAATTTTTAAAATTAAATTTATTGGGGTGACAATGGTTAGTAAAATTACATAAGTTCCAGGTGTACAGTTCTCTATCATCTATGTGTTGCATTGTGTTCTCACCACCCAGAGTCATTGCTTTTTCCATCACCATACATTTGAATCCCCTTCCCTCCTTCTCCACGCCCCTCCCCGCTTTCCCTCTGGGAACTACTAAACTATTGGATTTTGATTTCTTGATAGAAGTCTTTTCCACACTCCTAGATTATTATAGAATATTCTTGTACTCTCTTGTAGTATTGAAGAGTTTCATTTCTACATATACATCTCTAAACCATTTGAAGATTGTATTTTTTATGATATGAAGTATGGATCAAATTTTATCTTTCATCAAATGGCCATCCAGTTGATTCAACAGCATTTATTAAAGTGTTTATCTTGGCTTTTGAACCATTTGTCTGCTTGAGCCTGTTCCTACCTCTTAGGAGTGTACTTTCCCCTTGCCATTCAAGGCCCTTGAGTCCTGCACAGACTCACTCCTACCTCTTGGGAGTGTTCTTTTACTTTTAATAAACTATTTGTTTCACCTTAGTTTCCTTTTAATAAACTGCTTCACCTCTACACAAAAACAATGTTTATCTTTTCCTTAGTCATATGTGATATCACCTTTATTGTATATTAAGTTTCGATATGTACATGGGTATATTTCAAATCTCTCTATTCTGTTTCATTCAAGTGCTGGTACTATATGGTTTTAATTATCAAGACTTTATGGTATGTTTTATTTCTGGTTAGGTTAGTCTCCCTTCATTGAATGCTATTATTTTTTTATAGTGTGTTATAGGTATCTTGAATGTTTTTTTTTCCTCCAAAGGAACTTGAGAATTAACCTTTCTCTAGAAAATAGAAAACAACTTGCTGGTATATTTTTTATGAAGAATGCATTAAATTTGTGAACTGATTATATCTTAATAATGTTGAGCCTTCTCATCTAAGAGCAGAAAATATTTTCTTACTTTTCATAGCTTTCAGGAGTCTTTAAACCTTTCTTCACATAGTTTTTCCACAGTTCTTGTCAAGTTTATTCCTAAAAAGGTTATCTTATTTGTTGCTTTTATAAATTAGATTTTCTCTTCCATAATATCTTATTTCTGGTATATATATATATATATATATATATATATATATATATACACACACACACACACACACACACATACATATACATATACATATATAGTAATTTATTTTTGTATATCAATTTATATCCTCCTAAATTTACCAAATCTTTTATTATTTGTTAGTTTTATCACTATATTTCTCAAGTCATCAAGAGAAATACAGTGATAAAACTAACACAAACAATAAGAGAATACAAGTATATTCTATAATAAAATATATAATGTACAAATAGAGTTTCAATTTTTTTTTGCAATTTCTATGCCTATAATTGTTTTTTATAGTGTTTGTTTTTTAATTGTGTTGGACAATAGCTCCACTATAAGGTTGAATAGTCAGAGTGTGGACAATATTTTCCTTGGTCTTGATGTTAGCAGGAATGCCTCTTTTGTTTCCCATTAGAAATGTTTATATATATATATATATATATATATATATATATATATATATATGTGTGTGTGTGTGTGTGTGTGTGTGTGTGTAGCATTCCCTTTGTGTGTGTGTGTGTCTAGACATCTAGAAACACACACAAACATGGTATATATTATAGGTATATATACATAGGAGGTGCCCATAATTTCCTATTTTGCTTAGCTTTTTTTTTCCATTTTGTTTTGTTTAGAATTTTTGTAGAATGAGTGTTGAATTTTATTGAATTCATTTTCAGGATTTTTAGAGATTTTCGTATGATTTTTCTCCTTAACTCTATCATAAGGTGGATTATATTAATAGATTTCTTAATTAGTGAATCATACCTGATTGCCTAGAATAAATCCCACTTGTTCGTGGTGTATTATTTTCTGAATGTGGTGTCAGATTCTGTCCACTGATGTTAAATTTAGGAGATTTGCATCAATATTCATAATGGAAATTGTTCATAACTTTCTTTTATTATGATATTTTTATCAGGTGTTGGTATCAATGTTATACTCATTTCATAAAATAATTTTAATTTGTCTTTATTTTTTATGTTTTGGAGTACTTTATGTAGCATTGAGAGTAATAACTTATGTAGCATTGTGATTAGTTGGTAGTTAAGTTTTAATAAGTTCTTCTGTGAAAATTTTAAGGCCTGTTGTTTTTCTGTGAGGAAGTTCTTTAACAAATTTCCTTATATCTTCTATAAAAATTCATTTCTTTAATATCTCTATCTCAATAAGAGTTATTTTTGACAAATAATTCTTTCTTGAAAATTATACTTATTTTTTTCATTTATTGTGAAAGAAATCTTTTGTTATTATTTTAAAATTTGCTCTGTTTTAATGGTATTTTTCTCTTTTCATTTCTTATTTTGTGCATCAGTGTTTTGTACTTATTTGTTGATTACATTAACTAGTGTTTGATCCTTTATTGTTATTTTAAGGATTCAGTTCTTTGATTTATTCAGTTCTAAAAGTTTTCCATTACTTACATATTTAAGGTTTCTTTTATCTTTAGCATTGCTTTCTTGCATCTTCTTCTGGATTTATTTGTTGTTTTTTGCCTACCTTTAAGAGTTGAAAATTCAACTCATTAATTTTATTTTAAATTTTTATTGATACAAATATTGAAGACTATTAAATATCCTTTAATAACCGCTAAAATTATTCTGTATGTTATGATATGTAAGATTTTCATTATCATTGTTTTTATTTTCAATGCTGCAATTTTGGCTCATATTTTCCCTTTTACTCAAGAACTTTTAATAGGAAATTTTATGGGACAAACATGATTCTGCTATATGTCTCTGCTGCCTTTAACAGAGTCTTAAAATTGTGTTGGACAATAGCTCCACTATTTCATCCACTGATGAAAATATTTTTTTAATTTACCTTCATTGAATTACATCAAAAATGTTGGTTGTGTTCTTTCTATTTTATTAAATTTGATAATACTTTCTATGCAACCTGGCATATTGTAAGTTTTATGAATACTCCTTATGTGCTTGAGAAGGTATTTTTATATTGTCTAGCTGTAAAATTTGATATGTACCCAAAAGATATAACTTATTGATTGTGTGGAATGAGGTCCACTTTTTTCCAAGCAGACTTTTTGTTGGTCACTTTAAGAGATTAAAAAGAGAGAAGCTTAGCACACAGAAATAGAGAGAGGTGCTTTCATCTGGGAACTGGTACATAGCCAGAGTTATAAAATTCTCTTGGCAATCATAAGCATTCATTTATTCAAAATGATTCCAAAATATCATCTATGACAAGCCATCTTTCATTTAATTAAGTATTCTTCTTAAAAGGTACAGACATGTCTAATACAGCTAAAATCATTGTTAAACTCATTGTTACAGTGCTTTAATTTTCTTCTAAGCACTTAATATTCCCCTGCTCATATTGAATTTGTATTCTCTTTAATATCTCTATCCCCACTAAAATACAGACTCTACAAAGGCACAGATTTTTCTATCCTATCTACACCACCTGGTCACATTGTACACTCTAAATAAATGTTTGCTACACAATGTATAAATCACACGCATTCCATGACTTCAAAGAATAAAACATTTGATGTAGGGTCAGGCACAGTAATGTATATTTATAAGTAATCAACCAAATAAGATGTTATTATCTTACTTCATTCAACACATTTAGTAAGTATGTGCTTTGTTCTAGCCCCTGTGCTAGCCACTGTTGATGTAGAGATGAAGGCAACACAGTCCTTGATCTCTACTAGTATTGGATCAAGTGGAAACATCTCAATTATGGTGCATGAAATTGTTATGCATTGAGCTCCAATAACAATAACAAAAACTCCAAACAAAGCAAACAAGACAATAAAAAGAACTAGCAATGACTTAAACCAGTGATTCTCAACCCTTGGGGAACCACAAAATCACTGGGTAGTTTTTTAAAGACAATCTCTTTGCAAAATGGTAAAATTCTTATGGAAGAGAATTTGGGAATATCTAGTCCATAAATCCCAAAATCAAAGATACACTTTGAAAACATAAAAAGGTTGATTGCAGCAATATGTGGTATCACAAAATCTTGAATGACTATATGCCCATGAGTAGAAGACTTTAAAAATAAATAAATTGAATATTATGTAGCTATCAAAAGGAATGACTCTTTCTATATATTAATTTGGAACACTCTCCAGGATATATTGACGAGTGAGAAAAAAACAGGATGGGGAAAACTATATAGTTCATTGTCACTTATTATACATCGTGAGTATAAATACATAGTTATAATCAACAAAGTAAAAAATGTATTCATGGGATAGAGAAGGTATAGAGTAGGATGGACAAGAAACAAGCTAGATTCTACTAAAACATGTTTTTTGTAGGTTTGACTTTGGTATTATGTAAATTTTCTACATATTTATAAAAACTAAATAAGATAAAATTAATGAAAATGCTATGAATCTACTATACTTTATTGTCCAATCAGTTGGAGATTTTAAAATATAGTCATTTGTTCTGTACATTCCTAGTGGTATATAACCTGAGGATCAAAAGATACAGATGAACATTTTAAACTGTTTTCAGAATCAATAATTCTACAGTGAGTGTTGGTATGTTTTTTTGTTTTTTTTTTTACATTGTTGGCTGTAAATCATGAGTTAATATTAATGAGTAACTTTGCTGGTGTCATTGAGAGTCAGGACTGTGGCTTCAGAGAAAGGATATACTGATGAAAATATCAATGACATAAAGTATATACCCTGGAACCCTGAATTTGAATGAGAAGTACCAATATAAACTTATACTGTATTTTGCTTTAAAAAATACATACATATTTCTTAGCTCTGCCCCCTACATGCACTAGAAATTATGGTGAACCCAATAACATTCAACTAAGCATCATAATTTTACTCTTTAATTGGCATTTTCCACCAAAAGTTAAATCAAGCTTACATGGTGAAGTAGCTGATTTAAGGAACTGTTTAAGTGAACCTTTGAACAACTAGATGTACCAGGAAAGAGGAAGGACTACTGGGGTCATCTAAAAGTTTTCAGGAGCTAATTTAAAGAGCCTAAATATCTTAAAATGAGAGTTTGAGCACCTATAAAAATGAATTATAATGCATGAGAGTAAACTGGATTCTGAGTTGAAAATCAAATTTCAAAAAATATTATGACAAAATTGGAAAATTTAAACTAGGAATGAATATTTGAAGATATTTAGGAATTGTATTTAATTTTTACATGTGGCAATGTTATTGCACTTATGTTTGTAAAGTGTCTATGTCTTTTAGAGATACATATTGAAATAATATTTTATTAAATTATATAATGTTTAGTATTAGTTTCCAAATAATACGTTGATGAAGAAAAGTGGGTGGAAGTATAGATGAAAAAAGATTCACCAAGAGTTCCTAATTGTTGAAGCTGTGTTCTTTATATTACATCTTGTCATGTATCCGATACTGTTTATTACAGAAAGTTTTTTTAATGTGCAAAGCCACAATATAGACTAATTAATCAGAATCTTTGGATATGTAGCTGGGGAATTTGTGTCTCTAAAACAGTGGTTCCCAACCTTTTCCCACTTGTATACCTCTTTTAACACATTTCTATAAATTGCACCCCTTATTTTTAAAACAGCTGTTTTTAAATACTGACACTTTTGTTTAGTGCGTATCTTAATGGAAAATAGTGGAAAGGAATTAAATTAGGAAAGAAAAATCACTACACTAAAAGTACAAACCATAGATTTGATTTTACAGTATTCATAACACAGGTTAATATTGATAATGATGATCAAGTATTTAACAAACTTTTAATTTATTATTAATAATGTTTATTTGTAATATCTAAAAAGTCTGTAATAATTGTTATGCAGATTACTAGCCAACTGAAAAATTGTTAGTGAGATTGTTGACCTTGCTCTGATGCTTTTGTGTGTGTGTGTGTGTGTGTATTTGGGTAGCTCCCTTACTGGGAATCAAACCCAGGCCGCGGTGGCTAACAGCGCCAGTGCCAAAGCCTTAAGCCATTACACTATCAGGGAACTCCTGCATTTTGTTTCTTGAAATTATGCTCAAAAGATGCAAGATACAGTCTTAAATCTGGACTCGCGTTAAGCTTGTTGTGGTACTTATTTTTTATGAAGGTGTAAGAAGAAAAAGCTCTCCCCACAAGTTCAGTATTAGTAAATGGTAAGAGGTATTTGAGTGCCTTCTCACTGAGCTGTTCATATTCTTTATAGACATCTACCCAGAAGGTAATAAGGTGCTTTCTTTTAAGATCAGAATTTAAAGAAGAATCGATTGAACGTTTGACTAACTGCTATTTTTCATTGATTGATAGTTTAGCTTCTTTGAAGAATTCTTCATTGAAGGGATCTGCAATCCAGTTGTTTTCTTTCCTTCATTGAAGAAAGTACTTATAAAAGGACACTTTAAGAACTTCCAAGTGACTTACAATATTCTCCTTCATGTTTCAGGATCGGTGCAAGTCATTCTCAGATAAGAAGTTATGCACAGTCTCAAAACTTCAGGCTGACCTATTTCAGTACATGCTTTCCAAAAAGTCCAGTTATTTAATCATTGACTCAATTTTGTTGGTTACTTTGAATATAGTGATTGAGCTGCTTTGAAGTCCCAAATTGAGTTTGCTTATTTTTTAAAAACTATATGATAAATATGCAAGACTTGGAGGTCAATCACTGTCCTGAAACTTTGGAACAAGAGGGAAATGATGGTCTTTAAAAAATACCTGGACTTCAAGTCTAAATTCAAATGCCCATGTAAGTACTTTGCCACTAGACAGCCACCTTACCTCTGAATTCAAAAGTAATGTGCTGTGAACACTGTTCATTTCTTTACACAGCACTGTATACAATATGGAGTTTCGTAGTTGTGACATAATAAAGTTTACAACTTTTACAGCTTCATCATGAACATGTTTCAGTTCACTAGGAAGAGGCTTGGATGCAAGACATTTTCTATGCATGCAGTAATGACTCCATTGTACATGGGGAGCTACTTCTTTAATTCAGCTGCACAGGACTATAAAACAACCTGACATAGGTTTGCCTTCATCAGTGCATGCACCACGACAATTTGACCATCTAATGTCCTTTTCAATGAAATAACCATTGATTGCATTAAAAATACCTTCACCTGTGGTGTGCTCTGTCAATGGGTAACAAAGCAGCAGGTTGTCCTCAATTTCATTTCCTACTAAACACCTCACAATGATAAGCAAAATAGATAAATCAGCAACATCTACACTTTCATTGACCTGGATGGAAAAGAAGTTTCCTAGATTTTTTTCTAATTCTATTTATTACTACAGTTTCAATATTGTCAGACAATTTCCTGAATTCGTCCAGACATACTATTGTTTGAAAAAGAGATAGCATTGATTTTGAGGACATGTTTTTACCCAAACATAAACAAAATGGTATCCTTAATAAAAGGAGAAATTAAATCTTCAGCTATGGTGTGGTTTTCATTATATGTAGCTATGCAGTAAGCAATACAGTATGAAGAAGCCTCAATTGCATTCTCATTGTCTTTCTTTCTTGACATTATGTATGAAGTAACAGTTGGACACTTTTATAAGCACCAAAAATAATGTATTTCTTTGTTTTTATATAGAGAGTGTTTAGTTTCTAAATGTCACATGGGTGGAGAGGGTTTCATGCAACCGTTGGATAATATTTCCCCACACACAACATACAGGCTTTGCACAGTCATCATCCCCTACAAACAAAAGCCCATATTTAATATACTCTTCAGAGTATTTCCTTTTCTTCTGTGCAATATATGAGGCACACACCTTTTTACTATCTCCTGGTGTGGGTGTACTCATAATTGTGGACATATGTTGGGAGTACTTGGTGAAGATTTATAATCCACACCAAGTTTTGGTTTTTTAACCATTTCTGTTTTCAAGAACTGATCCATAACTGACATGCTAAAAATAATTGACAATAATAACTGAAATTATGTTAAACATTACATAAAAAAACTACTTGAAAAGAATCACGATTAAAGACAACACAATTACTTTTACTCAGTCAATAACTAAACTGATTAAACAGTCTGCCTGTAGACATATTTTTATATTTGGAGAAGTTCTAGAAATGTAGCAAATGAATTGTTCTGAAACTGTGTAATGATTGGTAGAAGAGCAGTTTGGGGGAAGGGTTCATAGCCACGCCCTCAGCAATCACTATACGCTAGTGTGATCTAATTTTGAAGTGTCCATTAATGGTGATTCAACCTAAACATTTATTGTTCCATAACTAACATTTTGCAATTTTTTACTTGTTTTTTCACCATTACTGATTATTTTTCGCACATGTCCTGGGGAATATGCATACCACCACTTGGGAATTGATGTTCTAAAAGCTACTTTCAAATGAGTTTATTATGCAGCGAATGTATAAAGACAATGGTATAAACAAATAGGGCCTTATTTTTTTTTCAAATCCTGATTGTGAGTCTGGAAGTACATGCATTGGTTCAGGTGCTCAAAGATGCCACAAGAACACCACAGCTTCCTTCCTCCTGCTCAACCTTCTTCAGCAGATTGACTCTGTGACCACATGCTTGTCTCAACATGGCTGCAACAGCTCCAGGCATCTCGGTCATATTCCAAGTACCCTCATCCTCTTCTCTCACATCTATCCTTAGTAAAAAACAGCCTTTTCTATAATAGAACTCCCTAATAGGTTCCCTGTACACCTCATTGGGTAGAACTGGGCTACATGGCCCCTTTAGGTGTAGGGGAGGCTAAAAAAAAAAAACATTATCCGACAAAGGGAAAGAGGATAGCTGTGATTGCATTGGAGAAAGCCTGAGGTCCACCCTTCACCCCAGACAAGACATTTTTTTTAAAACAATCAATTTTTCTTATCATAGGACATTGGTAGGAAAGGAATAAAAAATAAACCCAGTGGAAGAAGCAGAGCTTCTAGGATCAAAAACATAGTCAAGGGTTAAAACTTAATATGCACTGAAGGGAATAGACTCACAAGGATTGAGCCACATACTGTTTTCAGGCACTTTTGGACCTGCTACCTTGTTCAGTCCTCACAATAGTACTATGAACGAGGTAACTAGCGTTATCTCCATGTTATGCATAAGGGACCAGAGACTCATAGAAGGGGGAGAGGTGGTGTGTTTAGGGTTCTGATTAATAGTTTTATGGTGCATTACTTTACTCTTCTGTCATGGATTATAGTTCCCTCTCTGGCTTACCAAGATCATTGTCTGAAACATAAACCGGGGAAGAACAAGATCCATTGCTCAGCACAGTGCTAGGCATATTCTATGTCAAGAAGGGGACATATTTTGACTCTAGCCACTTCTCGGATGATGGGATCTTCTGGCAGAGGTAGGGGCACTAAGGTGGCCCAGAGTAGAACTTGCCCTTCATTGTAGCTGTTGCTAGTCTGCACACTCAGGTCACACTTGTTATTTGGGATCCCACTAACTCAGATAGGCATGGGTAGATAGTGTAGCACTTCACATCCATACCTGGGAGTCTGAGGCTGGAAATGTCACCATCTTCACAGTTGGCTCTTATGCTGCCAGTATTGCCAGCAGTTTTGACCTCTTTTGTCTTACAGAATGAGTGGGATGTGCATCTGTCCCCTAGCCACCTGTGGGCCCAGCTCAGATTCTGCTAAGAAAGCAATATGACCTTCCTCATGCCCTCAACTTCTCTCCAGGTCTTGAATACTGTGTCGTGCATAAAGGAAAACAGTTATTCTTGAATTACATTAACTTTTGGTCACTGTAACATTTTACTCACCACCAGGATCTTGTGAAGTCACCTCTCCTCCATTCTGAATCACCATTCATTAAGGTTAGGACCTCCTTAGCTGTATCTCTTGCCCTTCGAACCCTTCTTAAATGTGTGAAATGTATGCTTGTGGCTCATCTGCCCTTTCAGACCACAGTTCTTTCTGATTTAGCATGTATTGAAAAACATGGATGGGAATGGAATGTTTTGTCATTAGCATCACTCAGGAGCTAAGCCTTCAGATGTTTAAAAGTGTATTAATACATTTTATTTCACCTATTCATTTATCTCCTATCAAACTGGCAAAAGAAGCTAATGCAGTTTAGAAAGCTAAATAATATATGTCATATGAGCATCAATTAAAGCAGGGTGCAGAAAGAAATACAAAGATAGAAATCAAACATTAACCTTTAATTCAGGGACTGTCAGCTAAACCTGCAGAAGCAATTGGGGTCTTTTGTTAGTCATTTGTCATGTGACAATATGTTTTTCTTCTGTAAATTCATTGGTGTGGTCAAAAGTCACTTATAAACTGTAGTAGTGCTAGTAAAATCAGTCTTAAGAGATCACTTATCTAATTCTCTGTTAGAGACTAGAGGAAGCCTTCTTCCAAATATGAAAGAAGAGCTATAACTGGATACATTTTGGATACATATCAAGCATGAGATACAGTGATATAATTGTATACAGCAGCCTGACCTTGGACAAATCTTTTTTGTCTTCTCATACTAAAACTAGGGGAGATCTCATTATTCTTTGCTTAGACTTTTGAAGAAGTTCAGCAATCAGAGAATAATCTTCATTAGAGGACTGAGAAATGTCTTCAAATTATGTGTATATAAATTTCGATTGCTTAATATTAATCATTTAAAATTAATTAAGATATTTAATTTTAAAAGATTAACATTAATCTTTGAGTAGAAAATAAGGGACTTTGCAAACCTCTTTTGATTGATGTCTGATTATTAGAGCCCAAACCTTTCATTCACTG
The DNA here is from genome assembly GCA_004026885.1 of Lyroderma lyra. Taxonomy (NCBI): domain Eukaryota; kingdom Metazoa; phylum Chordata; class Mammalia; order Chiroptera; family Megadermatidae; genus Lyroderma; species Lyroderma lyra. The sequence goes on along the minus strand of PVJL010014289.1, from coordinate 12,375 downwards.
ACTTAAAAAAAAAAAAAAACTATGCCATTTTTTAAAGGGTAAGTGAAAAAAAATGGAATCCCCCAAGAATTTAGACAAATTTCCTCTAAAACAATCTGGCATATTTTGTGTTCAGGATAGACTGGTGGGGAAAGCCAATAGTCAATATTCTATAGGTTATTGTAAAATTGTAAGCTGTGTCCTCTTATATGTAAGCAAAGCTTTTTTTACTTTTTTTTTTCTCCTACATGGCATGCTCATACAGTAGGTTCTCCTTTTTTCTTTTTCCTTTACCTTTGATTTTGGTGATCCGGCAAACATTAACAAAAACACAAGTGGTGTTTTTGAAAAACCCTCTCCTAAATTCTAAGGCAAGTTTATTTTCCCCACTCCATGGCAAGAGTTAGTTGTATCCCTGGTGAAGAACCTTGGATCACATTTTTCTTCCCTCCAGTGGCCAACCATGAGTAGATATTGTAACTGAAAACTAGGACAAATGGAAATATGCCAATAGTTTTAACAGAAAATATAGAAAGAACCATACTGAATATAAAAACAGGCATTAGATCAATGTGATCATGTTCAAATGCTCAGGTTTTGGCAGAACTTTTGTGGTCGCTGGATAGTTTCTTTAATGGCCATGAGATAAATGGTAACTAATCATCTCCCTGCTGCTAAACAGTTCATTTTAACTAAAATGGGTGATTTGAGTATTTGTACTACAAAATGTTTGCAAGTAAACTTTTAAAACAGAAGGTTCTTGCATTGTAGTGAACCAAAATTATGGTATTGTGAAAGGAAGATCTATTTTGAGAAAGGATTTGTGTTTGGAATATAGGAACAGCAACCATAGCAGATATGAAAAGAACTGGCAATTTGTCTTGGGTACCAAAGATGCTCAGAGTGAGAAATGTGGAGGTTTGCTAGCTTTGACTCAGCCTAAATTTTCCCCTTTCTTTCCTTTTTGTGTCTCACTGAAGTACAGAATAAGTTGGTCCCTTTCCCTAAATCTCCTCAGATTTGTCCCATAATGACCAGAGAAATAAAAGAAGCTTGGGAGAAAGGTTGCCAAGACACAATGAGTAAACACTGTATTGAGAAAGCTTGAAGTAGGGAGTTCATAATGTATTTACAGGATGCAGCCAGACTTGGGGAGACTCTACTTTATCTTGGTTGCCAGGAATTTCAGATGAAGCTCTGAGGATAGTTCAGTTAAATTGTTCTGAACTGGAGGCAATAGGGGATCTCTGAAGGGACACTACTTTGTATGCCCTGGGGAAACTAGTACTGTGCTTGTGAATGACTCCAATTTGCAGTATTTGGAGAACACCACCAGACATTAAGTACTATAAAGGAAGTTATTCAGGAAGTTAAAAAAAATGTTACCATGAGTTTATATCCACTTTACTAAAGAGCCAGTCTAGTGTTTCCAACCACCTGGATGATCTGTTTCTCACTGAAAAGAATTGGTTTCTAAAATCCATTTACAAAGATTTATGTCCTGCTCTCTGCAAGTTTTTTTTTTAAACACAGTTTAGATAGAGCTCCTGATGGAGAAATTGCTATACAACTGGTTAATGAGAAAGATTTTAGGAAACAGTTTTATTTATGGGAAATTACCTAAATTGGATGGAGAAAAAGAGTTGACTTCTGCCTTGTGGCTTTGGTCCATTAGTGGAAGATATCCACAATAATCCCAATGGTAATTACTAAAATTGACAAACAATGAAATTGATGCAGAATCAGAAATATATTTTTTTAAAAGTGGCTGCAAGGGCAAAACTTCTAGCAAACAGTGGATTGGCCTGTATTTTGTACTAAGTTCAGAGTACAGAGGCAAGAGAAGGAACTCTAAAATAAAGATGAAACTCTTGTCACTGACATAATTATTAAAAGACTGGGTCTAAGACAATATGAGGCACATCCTTGTGGATTAGGTTAACTGACATATGACAAAATAAAAATCCTCATTTTCCATTTGAGTGTCCTGAATATCTATGATGGATGATTCACAGAACTATGATACTGATGCTTTGACAAGACCAGAGGTTATCTCTGACAGGTTAGCCTTCCTAGAGTTACATGGGTACACAAAGGGACTACAGAGAAGGGGACACTGTCTTTGTCTGAGGGTTTCTGGCAACAGTCTCACCTATGTTCAACCAGTCCATTAGTGTCAGAAATTGGCTCTGCCCACCATTGGGCAGGCATTTCCACTGGGCTATTACCCACTTACCAAGATGAAAAGTTCTTGCAGCTGTTGATAGTTATGCAGGTTATAAGGCTACTCCCCTGGCAATAAAAGTAGCCATCGCAGGATCCACAGTCGGTGTTTTCCCCAATATGCTGTTCAGAGACAAGTCCATTATCTCTGATCCCAAATGTGGGCCATGATCTGATTGTCAAAATGATCTTTCTTTCACCTTTCCTACTAACCCCCAAGCACTGAAAAAGGGTAGAATAATCTAATTACCCAGCTCAGGACCCTCACTAACCCTTAGTTTTCAGTAAATGACTTGCAGCCCTATTACAAGCAAGCATTTGTCTTCTCAAAAGACATGCTCCTTAATGTGTTATGTCCCAAATCTCAACTCTAATGGTGAACAAAACAAAGGAATGTGTTAAGATTATGGAGTACATAATAGTTATGGGGACGTAGAGTATAGCACTGGAATATAGTCAATAGCATTGCAATGATTGTGTATGGTGTTAGATGGGTACTGGATTTGTGGGGGTGATGAGAGGAAGACTGAAGGAGAGGGTGAAAAAGGGGTAAGCAATCAAGAAGTACTATTCATAGTCACTTAATAGTCACAGGGACGTAAAGTGTAGCATAGGGTATACAATCAATGACATTGTAGTAACTATACATGGTGTCAGAAGGGAAACGGATATATCAGAATGAGGATTTTGTAACTTATATGTCTCATCACTATGTGGTACACCTGAAACAAATATAATATTGTATGTCAAATGTAATTGGAAAAAAAAAGATGATGAAATACAAATTAAGAATCTAGTCAACATATGATCTGAATCTTGAGGTATATATGTAATTTGGTCATATTAGGGGACTTGATGGATGGCCTGAGCCTTTCTTTCTTTTTCAGGTAAGAAGTGGGGAAACAGAAGAGCTCCTTTATTAACTGGACTTGGACACAGAAAACAAAGTTCATTGGAAAGAGCCCTAAAATAAATTGTTCTCAAAATTAAATTTTTTCCTTAATACAAACCTATGCATTGCTTTTAAATACCTGATTTAAAACAGTGGGTGGAGGACAGTTTTTTAAAATCCCAATAAAATGTATTCAATTACTTCAGAAAGTAAAAAAAGCTAATTGAAAAGTATTATATACACATTATAAAAGTATTCAAAAGAATTTCAAATACTGATAAGAGTTCAAATGGAATATTTTATTCATGTTAGTTGTCTTTTTAACATGTACACACATACTGACATACTCTGCATGAACAAGGGTTGTCTAAATATAAGGGAAATGAAAAATTAAAAAATATATTAATTTTTCATTGTTATAGACAATTACATCCACATCACTTACAAAGCTATTACTGATTCTGTCCAAGGAAGCAGAATGGTATAGAAAGAGGAAACTCATGGGTAAGTTCATCAGTAACATAACAGATCTCAACATGAGAAAGCTGACAAAAAACGGATTTTTACTGTGAAATTTCTCTTTGCAAAATATGGAGAAAAGTCTGTCAATGGCCAGTAAATAGAAGGTGGTGAACTTTTGTAGTCGATTCTCACAGTATTGTGCAGGGGTATCAAAAACACTGCTTAGTCCTTCTCTGGGACCAGTTTCAGAACTTTTCCAATTGCAATGGTCTTACCCTCATCTCTTAAAATAAAACGACCCATCTGAGGAAAATCTTTGAATGTCTCAAGGCAGATAGTTCCTGCTGTCCTTAAACGGGCAATGCATACTTGATCTTGTTTCACGAAGCGGGGCCGAATCTTACTTTTTTCTCCAGATTTTTTGTCTATTAAGGAGATTAAGGCTGTTATCTCAACTTCCTCAATACAAGTATGAATGTGCAGTACTGCATTATAACCTGGGCAGATGATGGACTTGTGCTCAATAATCACTATCTGAACATCAAATGTGCGTCCAGAATGGCAAAGATTAGTAGGTTCACAAAGTATGAATCCTGGAAGAATCTCTTCTTCTTCAATTCCCTTCAGTCTGATTTTAAGGTTTTCACCTGGGGCCACATAATCAGTTTCAGCATCATCAGAAAGTATTCCAAGAACTTCCACATTGTGCTTGTTTGGCATCATCACAAGCTGCTGGCCTTTAAAAATAGATCCTGATTCCAGCTTTCCCAGGACCACAATGCCCATATCTTTGTACTTATCCACAATTGGCAGTCTAATTGGCCCATCAATTGATCTGTTGAAGTTTGGCATATTATCCAAATACGGAATAAATGGTAACCCAGTGTACCAAGGGCAGAAATCGGATTGCTCTTTAATATTTGCCCCAGTCAGCCCTGAGCAGGGCATAAAGTGAATGTCCTTTTTGGGACTGAAGCCGACTCTTTTCAAAAAGGGCATCAGTTTTTCTTTACATTCTTCATATCTCTCGCTGCTCCAATTTACTGTGGGATCATCCATTTTATTAATGAGTACTATTAAATATTTTACCCCTGCTGTTTTTGCCAACATCGCATGTTCTCTTGTCTGTCCACCTTTTTCAAAGCCAGTTTCAAACTCTCCTTTCCTGGCAGAAATGACCAGTACAGCCAAATCAGCTTGCGAAGCACCACCAATCATATTGGGGACAAAACTCTTGTGGCCAGGGGCATCTAAAATTGTGAAATGTTTCTTTTCTGTTTCAAAGTAGGCACGACCCACTTCTACTGTTTTACCCTTGTCTCGTTCTTCCTGATTTGTATCTAAGGCCCAGGACAAATACCAAGTTTCTCTGTTTTTTTCTTTAGCTTCTCTTTCATATTTCTCAAGTGTTCTTTTGTCAACCATTCCTGTCAAAAACATTATCTGTCCTCCAATGGTTGACTTGCCGGCATCTACGTGCCCAATGAATACCACATTTACGTGTTCTTTCTTAGGAGCACCTGAGGGTACGACCACAGATTTAGATTTTCTCATTCCCTCTTTCTCCATCATTTCCTGGCCACTTTCTTCTGGGGGCCCCGAATCTCCCAAGGAACTACCCCCCGGCTCAGCTTCACTTATTTTTTTATTGTGCTCCCATGACTCCTCTAGGACCATCTCCACCTCTCCATTTTCTACAACAGGTTCTGAAAGTTCCATGGTAACGGCTGAATCGGAACCTTTACGCAACACTATCTGTTCCTCTTTGGAATGTTCCACAGGTGCCCCCCGTCCCAGCCTTTTACCTTGAGGGTCGCCCGCACCCGCGCAGGTTTCCTCGATGCTGATGCTGTCCGCCCGGGGGGTCAGCGGCTGGGCCGGGCCCCGCAGGAAGGACGGCACAAACTCCGCGGCGTGTACGTTAGGCACGAAAGGTTTGGCGTTGACGTTGAGCTGACGGCTGAAGGCTGAGCTGAGGTGCTCACGCTGGGTCTCAGCCCCCGCTGAGGAGGATCGTTCCCTGCTTGGGTCTAAACCCAGGGCTTCCATGTCCACCTGGTCCCAGCAGTCGGGCGCCGAGTCGCTGCTGCTGCCCATATCCATGGTCTGAGGACCTGATGGGTGGCGGGGAGGGATCGGGGTCAGCAGGACAGAAAGAGCGGGCTCTGCTAACAAGGGGAAGGCAGCAAGTGCGCAGGGCTTAGAAGTAGCGACACGAACCTTAGCGGCAGCTCAGAGGCAGCTAAGTCCGGACACTGCATTCGCAGCTGCAGCGGCGGCAGCAGATATGGCGGCTCAACTCTCTCCTCTTGTGTGTGAGCGGATCTCCTCCCCCCAACCCCAACCACTTCCGACTCCTCCACAGCCGACCCAGCGCCGGGGGTGGATTGACCCCTCCGCTGCCTTCTGTACACCCGGCCTTAGTTCTCGGTCATGGGCTAATTCTAAAAGTATAATTTTTAAAATAAAAATTTGTAGTTATTTTGTTCACATGATCTGGAACAGCAATTTGACCCCAATTTAAAGATTAAGCCTAGATAGGCACACCTGATTTGCAATTCTACTCAGATTCAAGTAAAAATGAAAATTCCTGTTGAACAAATAGAGGCAAAATATGGGTTAACTACCTAGAAACCCAGAAACCAAAGGATGAAATCAATGACTAAGGAGGCATTGATGAAATTCATGAAGATGTACATGAATCTAGGAAATGCATCTTTAGATCACTCATTAATTTGAAACCCAGAGACCTTTTCACTGACCCCCTCTTCCCCCACCTCATAAGCTTGTAACTTTTGCTGATGGCTTCTGCAGTGTAAGAATGGGGTTGGAGCATCTGTTTATGTTAAGCACTCTGCCTGTCTGTGTGGGAGGAATTCCCAAGGAGAGAACCTTGTTCCAGTGAAGCTGCCCAACCTACAGCATTTGTGCAGGTGCCTGGACAATGGCTGGCATGTGACTCTGTGGTGGATCACAAAGACAAGCACTGGACTCAGATCACTTTTATTTTTCTTACCAGATGTATTCTGGGAGTACTTGCCCCACTCATCAGCACCTCCTCAGAGGACACCCTAGGTCCAAAGGCTTTCCTACCTCATTCTGAGGGCCTATAACCCTACTCACTGCTGGTAATGGATTTGCTCTAAGAAATAATCACTGTCACGTTGGAGCCTTTCTCAGTTAATGGCAATGACATGGGGCTGTAGGTTTCAGCCTAATCAAACCGATTAAGACCTCTAAAGTGGACAAATCTCATGACTTTAGCAATAGAATCTCAGTCTTAGAAGGAATTTGGAACACTTGAGCCAAAGCCTGAAAGAACTAGTTTGTAAATTATCTTAATTTAGCTCAAACTGAAATAGAAAAATGATCCTGGGAAAATACAATTTGCTAGTACAAGATAAAGTCATAGAGTTCAATATTAAATAAATCCCAAAAGTCAAAATATTATAGAAATTAGTAACTGATTTTTAACTTAAGAATTGTGTTTTCCAGACTTTAGGAGTAGAAAAAATGTCCTATGTCTAACGGACTTGGATCCTTGATTATTTCATTTTGGGGCTGCCACTATTTTAGGAGACCTCTGTTGTTCCCAAGCGATTAGATATCAAACCCTTTATTCTTTTGGCCTCAGGTAATAGCTTACTTATTTGCTGTCACATAAAGAGAATGTGCACAGCTATTTACAATGAATAAAAAGAACTCAAAGGTTGAGTGTAGATCCTTTGACTATACTCCTCAAATATACTGGACCTTTCCTTGGGTATTCTGTGAACCTAGGGTAGACTTACTTAAATGTCTCTGGGAGAACGTGACCAAGTTTAGGCAGTCACATTCACATAAGATTAGTAATAGCAAGGAAGCAGGAAAGATGTGGGATGTTTTCCTTTGTCTGGGCCAATTGCATTAATTATGAGAATATTAGCATGACTACTCTGTTAAGCAACAGAGGATACTTCACTTTTAAAATCTCAAAAGAAAAATGTGGAGATAGTGAGTGGATGTCCTCATAAGTCATCATCCTTGGGGCTCAGGGAAAAGCAGGTTCACCCAAGAGAGAGAAACATTGACAAAGCTGTGTGCTCAGAGACTAACCTTGGACAAAACTTTTTTGATTTGTGTGATGGCATGATTGTCTCCAGTTTATCTGCCTAGAATATTGAAAGAGGTCAATCAGTAAATGAGAGAATTCGCTTCACCAAAAACTTTTTTAAAAGTGTAGGCAATATATGGCCATTGTTTAATTTAATAATTTTCCCCTTTAAAAGTTTTTAGTGTAAAATATAGCATAAATGCAGAAAAATCACATAAATGCAGAATGGAGTTATCGTATGATGCAGCAATCGCCCTTCTGGGGATCCACCCCCCAAAATTTGAAAACCTTAGTCCGCAAAGACACATGTACCCTAATGTTCATTGCAGCACTGTTCACGGTGGCCAAGTCATGGAAACAACCAAAGTGCCCTTTGATAGATGACTGGATAAAGAAGCTGTGGTACATATACACCATAGAATATTACTCAGCTACAAGAAAAGATGAAATATTGCCATTTGCAACAAAATGGACAGACCTTGAGATCATCATGCTAAGTAAAATAAGCCAAACAGAAAAAAAACCAAGAACCATATGACCTCACTCATGTGGAATATAAAACTGAAAGCACCAAAGAAACAAAAACTCATGGACACTGTCAATAGTTTACTGGTTACCTGAGGGTAAGGGAGTAGGAGGATGGAAGAGGAAGGAAGGGGAGTCCAATATATGGTTATAGAAAGAGAAATGACTCTGGGTGGTGAACACATAATCCAGTACATAGACAATGTACTGAAGAGTTGTACACCTGGAACCTATGTAATTTGTACTAACCATTGTCACCCCAATGAATTTAACAAAAAAAAAAAGAGAAAGAAATGTGCAAAGATTTACAGATGCTTCATACACACACACACACACACACACACACACACACACACGCACACACGTGTACTCGTACATATATATGATGCATAAGCACATGCAAAGATATGCAACATCGTTAATGTTACGGAAATGCAGACTATAAACCATAAAAACATACCATCATGAACCCATTAAGATAACTAAAATAGGAAATGTGTTACTACTACATATTACAGAGCATGCAGAACACAAGACCTCTCATTCATTGCCGGTGGGAATAGGATATGGTACAATCAATTGGGGAAGGTAGTTTGGCAGTTTTTTATAAACTTAAACTTACACTCAGAAACAATCAGTGATTCAACTCCCAGATATTTATGCAAGACATACAAAAAGTTATGTACACACAAAATTTATATTCTCACAGGTTTATGTGCCATATAATGGAAGACTCTCTCCTTTAGATCTGGTTGTCAGAGAAAACCACTAGAAAAGTACTTTTCATCTGAAGCCTCATTGGCAGGATGAAGCAACTCATGCAAAAGCTGGACAAAAGTGTTGGATTCTGAAGGAGTAGCTAGAACAAAGACTCTAGGATGGGGACAAGCTTGGCCAGAAAAAAAGAGGATACTTTTAGAGAAGCACCTGAGATGATTATGACAGGCAGTAGTTGAGAAAAGCAAAAGGGCCATATCAAAGAGGACATTTGAATCCTGATGACTTTACTCATATGTACTTGATGAAAGTAGTTACTTTCATACAGAAAAATTGAGTATATTTTAAAGTAACAAAATGGAAAAATAACATTTAGCTTTTTTGTCAAATATATATAAACCTAGATTGATCAAATGTTTGTTCCTACTAATGCCTCTATGGTGAGAAAAACTTCAAAAGACCTATTGCTAAATCATCCTTTCCATAAAACGTTTAAGTGAATTTAGTAGTTTCCTTAAATCAATTTTTATAAGATATTTTCATGGTTTTGTGAAACTGCTGGGAATGGTGAATAAAACCATGAATTTTGTGGGAGGTTGAAGTAAGATGAATATGTATTTAAGCACAAAAAAAGGAAAAGAAATGGAAGGAACAGAATAGCGTAAGGAACATCTGAAATCTAAAAATGACATTTTGCCTGAGACCATAAATCAATCATTCATTTGGTTTTGAAGTTTTAATATAGGAAGCTGACTAGCACATATACAAGTGACTTTATATGAGATTTTCTCCTTCTAGCTGCAGTAGCTTTTTCAAAGAACTGCACATTCAAACCAATTAAGAAATTACACATATTATTCATTTTTCAATCACTGTAAACAGATACGTTAAAATAATTAAGTAACATGTGAACTTGGAGAAATAAATACATGTACATTTACATATTTACTTGTCTCTTTTACCCATACAAATGCAAGATATTATTCACACCATAAACTTAGGGTCAGACAATTCTCAACCCACAAATTAGCTATGCAAGACATATGATAGATTTTTTTTTTCTAAAATACATTTAATTTCTACTTCAAATTTCCATGCTGGTGGATGAAACTGGAGGACATTCAATTAAGGAAAAAAAGCTAATCCTAGTAGGACAAATCCTGGAGATTCCATTTGCATGAGATTTCTAAAATACTCATAGTCAAACTCACAGACACAGCAAAGAGTGGTGGTTACCAGGGCCTGGAGGGAGGGGAGATGAAGAAATAAGAAGTTGCCATTCAACAAGTCTAACATACGCAAAAAATAAGAGTCTGGAGATGCAAAAAAAAAAAAAAAGGATATTCCTTATTTTCCCCTTTGTATTTCCTGTGTATTAATAATTGGATTATTAACTTGATCAGATATACCAGATGCAATTTTTTCTTAGCAAAAATTCTTTAGGGAGGATTTTGAGTATTTCCATAAAGAGGCACAAAAGGTCAAGTTGTGACGCCTTTTACAGTTAGAAGCAATTGATGATAATTGTGTAGCAACATATTATTAGGAGTTGCAAAATTGTGATCTTGTACTTACGTCATTCTTCCTTTATTAACTGAAATACTGCTTTAAAATAATTTCCCTTTATCAACAATTTTGTTACTTTGAGGTACAAATTGTAAAAGAAAGGCAGGGAAATGCTTGATTATTTCTTTTTTCAGAGTTTTCAAAATAATGATTTGTCTACAATCCTTCACAGATGACAAATATGGATATTTCAAGAAATTAATTATAGTCCATTGGATTTACATATATTTGATGCATTTTAACAATTTCCCTTACTATATGCATACTTGATATTAAAATGATCCATCATTGGTCAGTGGAAGCCTCTTCAAGTTACATAATGAATCGTTTTGAGACTGTGCTAGTTGTCCCTGATGGTTTATCATCTGGTATGACAAAATGTACCAGGTCAATTGTATACATTTCTGCTAAACCAGGAATACTGCTTCTCAATGATAACATTAGAAAATAAAATATTCATTTGGATTATCTCACCTATACATATAGCAGTCACAGTATGAGCACTACCAATATTAGAGAAAACATTTTTCTAAGCTATCCATATTCTCTATAAGTATGTCATAGTTGAACTGCATCTATCTGATAATAACTCAATTTTGTTGAGTGTTTCCTAGACATAGGTTATATTTCAATTATTTTCTATGAGTTCTCTCATTTCATTTTCTGTACCATTCTGTGAAGAAGGTAATTTTATCACTCTATTTTACAGGTAAGAAATGGATGTTTAGTGAGACTGAGTAAATTATCTAAGGTCATATAGCTAGTAAATAGTGGACTTGGTGCTCAAACACAGAGTATGATGCTGAGGCCATACTGGCTTATAACATCTATTAATATTATATACTAAGAAAAGAATAGGAAATTTGGTAGGTTTAAATCACAAATGAGAAAAAGGTAAAGTCTTGTATTATCTGGAGAGAATGGAAATATATGTGAATTTAAGAAAGAAAGGATATTCTGTGAATTTCTTTTATGAGGATTTATGTTCTTCCTGAAGTAGAAGATGACTTTGTGGAGACTGTGGGGGAGAATTGCAGTAAGAAAAATGACAAATGGGAAGATTTAGAATAGACTTTTGGAGTGTGAAAGAGGTGGTTGTTTCAGGAGTAGTAAAATTATTTTCTGAAGGATTCCAATTAAATAAAAGCAATTTAGACTGGAAAACATAATACTCTCAGGTTTTGAGTTTCTCCTATTACCCACAACATACATCTAGGATCACTGGGGGACCTACAGCACAAGGCAAGTTTTAAGTTTCATTCTAGTTTAAAGAATAGTAGTGTCCGATGGCCTGAAGGGAGAATAACAGGAAAATATCAAGGGAGTAATGAACACAGGATCAAGAACACTGTGTTGGATGCTTTATATTGAGTCTCTAGTGATCCATGGTGGCTGTAGGAACAAAAACCACATGCTTACCATTATTAAATGCTAGGAAATTAATTCATTATTTTGAAATTAGGTAAAAAGAGACAAATAATAAAACAATTATCTTTGGTATGATATATGACCTATAGCATTGGTTACAAATAGTGGATAAAGGAAGTTTCTCGATAAGGGTCTAATATCTAAAATATAGAAAGAACTAATAAGACTTAACAACAAAAAAACAAACAACCCAATTAAAAAGTGGGCAGAAGAACTAAACAGACACTTCTCCCATGAAGAAATACAAATGGCCAGCAGACATATGAAAAAAATGCTCATCCTCATTAGCTGTCAGGGAAATGCAAATCAAAACCACAATGAGATACCACCTCACACCTGTGAGAATGGCTATTATCAACAAGACAAGGAATAACAAGTGCTGGAGAGGATGTGGAGAAAAAGGAACTCTGGTACACTGCTGGTGGGAGTGCAAACTGGCACAACCACTGTGGAAGGCAGTGTGGAGGTTCCTCAGAAAATTGGGAATGGA